>CAUYRT010043545.1:0-10844 GCA_963574885.1 Lepilemur ruficaudatus | reverse complement strand
ATACTGTAATTGTTCATAAATATCACTTAAATAAAATATTATCAGATAATATCTTTCTTATAATATTTAAAAATTAGAAGTAGCATCTCATCAAGAACTTACTCTCAGTCTATACTACTATCAACAAAACAGTTTGCCTGACATTTTGGAATATTTCCAGGCATATTGACAGATAAAATAGCATTGCATATGAGTGTCTATGGATCATGTCCCAAGAAGTCTTTGATGACAACCAACCTGGCTCTGAGTGCTAGGTTGGACTCCCTTTATTAATATTCTTATAACACCTGCATATTGCTATCATATAGCATTTACCATTGATGACAGACTCAGCTGTGCAAGAAACAATCCCCTTATTTTCGTAAATGAAATTAATTTGCTATGGCTTGAATATTTGTCCCCTACAAAACTCATATGAAAATTTAATCTCCATGTGCCAGTATTGAGACGTGAGGCCTTTAAGAGGTAATTGGGTCATGTGTTAATGGATTAATAGGTCAATGGTTAATGGGTTATAATGGGAGTGGCACTGGTGGCTTTATAAGAGAGACTTGAGCTAGCATTCTCAGCTTTCTCACCATGTGATGCCCTATGCCACCTCAGGACTCTGCAAAGAATCCCCACCAGCAAGAAAACTCCCACCAAATACCTTCCCTTCAATCTTGGACTTCTCAGCCTCCAGAACTGTAAAAAATAAATTGTGCTTCTTAGACATTACCCAGTTTCAGGTATTCTGTTAAAAGCAACAGAAAATGGGCTAAGACATAATTCTAAATTCAACCCCCTCATTATCAATATCCATTGTCAATATGTTGCAACCATAATATACAAAGCTGTGAAATTTTTTCTCTATCATTTTGGGGCACTCTCTTCATCCAAAGATATGTAGGCTCCTGGATATTTACATGTCTTATGGGCGCAACTGTGTTCCCCAAAAATCCATATGTTGACACCCTAACCCCTAATATCTCAGAATGTGTCTGTATTTTGAGATAAGGCCTTTAAAGAGATAATTAGGTTAAAATGAGGTTGTAAGGGTGGACTTCAGTCCAATCTGATTGGTGTCCTTATAAGAAGCGGTGATTAGAACACAGATAGGCTCATGCCCAGAGGTAAAACCATGTGAAGACAGAGGGAGAAGATGGCCATCTGAAAGCCAAGGGGAGAGGCCTTAAAGAAAACCAACCCAACCAGCATCGTGAACCTGGACTTCCAACCTCCAGAACCATGAGAAAGTAAATTTATATTGTTCAAGTCACCTAGTCTGTGATATTTTATATGGCAGCAGTCCTAGCAAACTAATACAACATATGTTTTAAGGTTACTTCCTTTTTTTTTCTTTTATTTTTTTGAGACAGAGTCTCACTCTGTTGCCTGGACTAGAGTGCCGTGGCGTCAGCCTGGCTCACAGCAACCTCAAACTCCTGGGCTAAGCGATCCTTCTGCCTTAGCCTCCCAAGTAGCTGGGACTACAGGCACGTGCCACCATGCCCAGCCAATTTTTTCTATTTTTGGTAGAGATAGGGTCTTGCTCTTGCTCAGGCTGGTCTCGAACTCCTGAGCTCAAATGATCCACCAGCCTCAGCCTCCCAGAGTGCTAGGATTACAGGCGTGAGCCACCTCGCCCAGCCTTAAGGTTACTTCTTAATGAACATACCACATACTAACTCCATCTCAAAGTCTACTTCCCAGGGAATCCAACCTTAGACAAGTGTTATTTGACTTTTTCTCAGGCCCAGCTCTCTGATGCATAATTGATTCCTGAAAAGAGAGCAGGCTATAAGTTGAAGCTGAGAACCAGGCCCAATAATATATTGGAGCTCAAGCAAAATTACTTTGGAAGCTAACAGCCTAACCTAATGGAGAAACCATCCTGCAACTTTGAAATCTTGGGTCTTAGGGTGCCTACTAGCAGAGCAGTGGCAGTGTCCACTCTGCCTGGTGGAATGGTAGCCATCAGCTAGGAACTCCTGTGCCCAGTTGACTACCTTAGTAGCCTTATGACAAAACAATTCTCATGATATGTGAATCAACCAACACTCCAAACCCGGATGGTCATCAGATCGCCTGGAAATCTTCTTAAAAGTACAGGTTCCTGGGCCCTACTCTCAACCCATTGAATCAAAATTCTCTAAAGGTTGGACCCATAAATATAATTTTAAAAATCTTTCCTGATCATTCTAATCAAGATGGGTTTAGGAACCACTCGCATAGAATATATGTAATATATCTCAAAGATAATGCAGGGGACTTGGCAGGTAATAAGGCAAGGATGTGCAAATATCAGTAGACTGGTTTCCATATTTACATTCAGAGACTAGTGAGGCTTTGGGAGATGGCACAGTATGTTATAAACAAAAACTGTTTGGATCTGGGAATCAGATAAGCTCAGATTCAGTTTCAACTCATCTACTTATTGGCTATGTGTCCTTGGGCAAAACATGTGAATTCTTATTATCTCAGTTTTTGTACCTATACAATAAAGGGAAGAGCACCTAACTTAGAAGGTCACTGTAGGATTAAATTGAGCATCTCTCACATGCCCGTCATCAGGTCTGGAACCCCAGTAGGAGGAGCTGAACTAACATTTAGATGGGATGTAGAAAGCAAAGATCAGTAACAACTACAATGTCTTTCTTCTGTGATTTCTGTAAGAAGAAATTTTATAAATTTCTATAAGAAGAATATTTGGAAGGCAGCGGCCCACTTGGAACAATTTAAATGTTTTCTTGCATCTTTCAGAGCTTTCATTTAGACTGAAATGGTTTAAGGACAGAGCTAACTGTCTAGTGGCATGAAGTCTTCTAATACCGAGAGTAGTTCTCTATGTGGGCTGTTGGCCCTGCCTTAAGTAAAATTGTTGTCAGGGACTTCGATGAAAATATATTAATACGAAGAAGGCTGATCAAATCCGCAAATGATAGGAGCAGGGTGGGAGAGATACTTCATGACTTATCACAAGATTCCAAAAGACCATGTTTAATTATCTCAGTATGCCAAAGTGGATAAGATACAATATAACTGGCATAAGAGTAAAGTTCAGAACTGAGATCCAGGATATTTTTTTTCAAGTAAAGGATGGGAAGGACTTAATAATGATTCCTGTGAGAGTCTCCTAGGAGTTTTCATTCACTAGAAAGAGCAGAATTTTCTCACATCTATTTTGTGCTTCCACAGAATATCATGCCTATGTCTATAATAGCACACAGAACATTTTACTATATCGTTTGCTCAGAATCTGTCTCCATTTCAATATACATGCAGTATAAAAACAGAGATTGTACCTTGTTCATCATTAAATGATCTGGCATAAAGTATATGCTTACTAAGTATTTGTTATATGAGTGGAAACATACATGAATGTAAGAATATTTATCAATGGGATAAGGCCCTCAAAATCAGAGTATGAAAGAAATGAATGCCTACAGAGGAGTAGAGAGAAAAAATATCTATTTATTAACAACTTTCAATGAGGCTAACATCCAAAGATTCCCTTTGCCTACATAACAATTCTGCAAGTATAATGTGATAATGTAGCACAGTGGTCCTCAACCTTCTGGAACCAGGGACCAGTTTCATGTAAGATAATTTATCCATATACCCAGGTACGGGATGGTTTCTGGATGGTTCAAGCATATTACATTTATTTTGCACTTTATTTCTATTATTATTACATTGTAATGCATAATGAAATAATTATACAACTCACCATAATGCAAAATCAGTGGGAGCCCATCTGGGGGCTCCTGCAACTAGATGGTCCCAACTGGGGGTGATGGGTGACAGTGACACGCGAAGTGTCATGTACAATCTACTTATAAGTACAATCTACTCCATAATCTCATTTTGGTTGCTATCACTGCAGAAAACCCTGCTTCACAAAGACAGGGTGTTAGAAATGGAAGCAGTGCTTTTGTGGCAATCTCAGGATATTCTGCCTTGACTTTAACTCAGAATACATGGAGATTTGAAGTTGTCTCAAACATATTTACTTTCAAGGCCGCAATCTTTTGTGATCTCGAGCAGTGAATCCTCTTCTATTAATAGCATGGACAAAGTCAATTTGCCTGGCTTATTCACAAATGGGTCACGGATCCATTCCTTCCCAGTTCAGGGGTCTTTTGTGGTTGGGAAGTAATGCTCAAACTCTTTTGAAAGCCGAGATAGGTGATCATGCACCAGCTGGGAGAAAGAAGGCCCTGGCTCAGTCTCTTTCAAAATCTCTGCTAATATTTGAAACATGTCAAAAATCCCAATGTTCACTCATCACCCCCATAATTCCAGTTTGGCTTTGAATGCAGCCACTTTATCTGCTGACTTGAATGCAGTTGTCATTCTCCCCTGAAGTGACAGATTGAGTTCAGTGAACAGGCTGAATATGTCACACAAGTAAGCAGGTTTTGCAACCCATTCTGTGTCACTGAAATGTGCAGCCAGTGGTGATTGTTTTTCTAAAAGAAATCTCCGAGCAGCTCTCATAACTCAAAAACTCTGGCCCGTGATCTACCTTTAGAAAGCCATCTCACTTCTGTGTGTCAGAGAAGACATGTGTGCTCTGCATCCATCTCCTCACAGAGCTGTGAGAACAGACGTGAGTTAAGGGCGTGTACTTTAATGTGGTTGATAATGTGCCACGTTTTGAAGTACAGCCTCTCCTAAAAGTTCATGGCAAATCTTGTTAGCAACAGGTGAAGATCAAGTCTTCACCAATAGTAAAGGGCTTCTTGGCTTTAGCAATGCAGTTAGTCCTGAAGAATGATGCTTTCAGTACAGACACATTTTATGAAGTTGTGGCCTTCAATAATTGCTTCTGTCCCTCATGTTCATGTTTTGTTTCTTTTGAAAAACTCCAAAGGTTTGTTTTTTAATGCAGGGTGCTTGGTCTGTATGTGGTGAAACAGTTTTGAAGGTTTCATGGTTGCACTGGATAGCAGGTCACCACATATTATACAAAGTGGGCTTGAAGAATGTGAATCATCTGTTGCAATGAACCCACAACTTAAGTAGGACTCTTTGTATTTTCTTTTAACTGCAGCTTTAATTTTATTGACAGTCTTAGAGTCTTCTGCTGTCTCATCATTGGGTCTTTCCCCCTTTGCAAAGAAGCTCTCTGGCGACATTTTTTTTTTTACTCATTTTTGCTTAGGGTTAGGTCGTGGGCTTAACAAAACTGTGACTGAGATGAGCGCACAGTGTGGGAAAGAGGCTGGAAGTGGTAAATAAAATAATGGGTAGGCCTCACATGGACTAAAATAAGTGTTGGATTCTGACTTAAAGCCTGCCACCAGATGCAGCTGTACAAGTGAAGTACATCAACTCACTTGCCACTATAAAGCCTGCCTCTAGATGAAGCTTAATTATCACTTGTCACTTACTGACAGGGTTTGATATGAGTCTGCAAGCAATTGATTTATCATGGTCTCTGTACAGTCAAATCTCTCTGCTAATGATAATCTGAAATTACAGCTGCTCCCCAGCTCTAGCATCACTGCCTCAGCTCCACCTCAGATTATCAGGCATTAGATTCTCATAAGGAGCATGCAACCTCGATCCCTCACATCTGCAGTTTACAGTAGGGTTCACACTCCTATGAGAATCTAATGCCACTGCTTATCCGACAGGAGGCAGAGTTCAAGCGGTGAGCAATGGGGAGCAGCTGTAAATACGGATGAAACTTCCCTTACTTGCCCGCCACTCACCTTGTGCTGTGCAGCCTGGTTTCTAACAAGCCTTGGACCAATACGGGTCTACATCCCAGGGGGTGGGGACTGCAGATGTAGCATTTTCTGAAATATGATCCTCGCTTACCAGGTACTATGAAGAAAATAAATATTAGGGTTGAGGGCATTGTTCCCGTGTTTAAAAATGGTCATTAATTTCTTAATATTCTAGCACTTTGAGATTCCAATGTACCATATCATGTTAGGAGCTCTAAGAAGTTCTACTGCAAATAAACTTATTTAGCCTTGTTATCTTAATGTTTAGCCCTGTTGTTGATGAATTAATTTAACCATGGAATCAATTTTATGTATGAGAGATACTTAATAACCTCCCAAGGAAATACTATTGGAGTAGGAGCTCAGGAGCTGTGGGTTCTTGTCATGACTCATAATTACTGACCTCATGTCCTTGGGCTGAAAGCCCTAGTTTTTCTGTCTCTAAAATGAGTTGTTAGTGCTGGATTTCATTTCATCTTTATCACTGTCATGCCTCATGATCCATGGGATTGGGAGCATGCACCAACAGTATTTGTAAGTATGGTAGTATGGGGGACATGACTCCTTCTCCCCAGTACCCAGTTCTCTTTTCCTTTCTGTGTAGACGGGAGACCATGCTTCCCAGCATGTAGGGGGTGGGGAGCATGTGTCTAGCTCTGCCTAATGAAATACAACTAATGAATATTAGGCATGAGATGTGGCATTTCCAAGCTGAGGCAGTGAAAAACTCTACATCACACTCCAATCTCTTTTTGCTCTGTCCCAGGGATCCTGGAGAAAGTCTCACTTGGAGATGGTGGAGCCACAAGACTGAGGTAGCGTGGACTGCTGAATCATTGCCCTGGCGGCAGCCCTGGAGAGTTGCCTGGACTTCCAGCTTCCTTTGTATTAGTGAGAAATAACCTGAGGTGTTAAATCATTAAGATTTGGGGGTTGTTTGTTACCACAGCATTAGCCTAGCCTCTGCTGACTAATAAAGTAAGGCAATTACTTTGAATTATAAAAACATCTGATCCCAATTTTAATTGTCATCTGAACCAATGTTTTATATGCCTTTTGGTTCTTGAAATTAAAAGATTATCATGAATGAAATATATTAATCCTTTTAAGTTCAAATAATGTTATTCAGGTCTCTATTTTAAGTGCCAAATTTCAGGAAGAAAATCATAATACCATGCCTTGGGGCTGTCACTCCTGACTTCCAAGGAGTTCAGATTGCTTTCACACATGTTATCCAATTTATGCTCCTGCAGTTCAGAGTTGTAGAGAAAGAAAGAAATTATTATGCCTATTTTACCAAGAGCAAGGTGCAATGAATTCTCAGAGAGGGTAGGTAGTTTCTTCAGTCCCCATAGGGAACAGATTTTATAATTATGTTTCCACCTCACACAGTCCAGGGCTCTACCTACTCATTCTTGATTTTGCATCAATACACTGCTTTGTGAAATTTCCTCTTCAAATTCCCACAGCAATTTCTCTGGCCCTCTCTGGTGGCATGCTTTGTTTAAAATTTTTATTTTTACAATCTTATGGAGCCTCTGCAATGTGAAGAATAAAGTTTCTGGCAATGAGATGGGTCAGCAGCTGAGGAACAGAAGGTAGGGGAAAGATATACAAATGAAAGTTAATCTCTTACCCCACCAGTCAAGTAGAGTTGAAGGAGGTGGATGGAGAGGAAGTAAATAATGCACAATAATATAAGAGCTTGAATGAAGAACTTATCAGGCTGAACTTGGAATTTATCAACCTGCAGGATCCCATGCAAAACTCTGTTTTAGATTGTGAGAGACATTGCTTTTAAATTTAGCCACTAAGACCTGATCGATTGGTAGAATTTTTTCCCAGGTCTGAAGCTAATAGAAAAGAGGCTTCATCTTCCTTATTGTGCTTTACCCCGTAGATGGAACATAATAGTTAATTAATTAATGAATAGAGATAAAGGAGAGGAGGCCGGAGGGAGGGAGGAAGGGAGGAAGGACATAAGGAAGGAAGGAAGGAAGGAAGCAAAGAAGGAAGGAAGAAATCTAGCTTTATAGTGTGTTTTCAGTCCAGGCTCTCTATTTATAATATTTACAACTTCAACTCTACCGCTACACCTGCAGTGATCAACTGGAGTAAACTCAGGAATATAAGAGAAGATATTGTGTTCATGAAACAAAAAGAGGGTGCCAGGAAGAAGAGAGAGAGAGAGAGAGAGAGAAGGAAGGAAGGAAGGAGGGTGGGAGGGGAAAGAAACAACCATAGAAAGATCATTTAGAAATTAGTATATGATTACCAAATAAAAAATGAATTAAAATATTCAGAGATAAGTCAAGGAAATCATTAAGGTAGTATAAATAAAAGATTACAAAATACAAAAAATAGAGGGAAAAAAGATAAGACAATAAGTTCAATCAAGAAGGTCCAACATTTAACCAAAGAAATCCAGAAAGAGGAAAAAAAAGAAAATAGTGGGAAAGAAATGACCAAATAAATTATTCAAGGAACCATCTTCAAACTTAAGGGCATGTGACTTCAGATTGATACAACCTAGGGGCCACCAGCTGCCCAGGCATGGCTGATACTGAAAATATTCAACATCTGCACAATATGGGCACTGTTTTAAATTGTCACAGGGAAGCTATAATAAGACAGAGATTAGTGTGCAGAATTTTTTTAAGGAGTTCTCCTGGATTCAGTATCTGTGGAACAGAAATGAAGTAGGCAGAATTGAGGGAAAGGGCCAATTAAGCTTTGGTACTATCCCAACGAGAGTCCAGATGACCTGAACTCTGGGAGTTGAACTGGCCTTTCAGACGTGTACCTCATTGAGGGAACAGGACCATGCCCTTATACTCAAAATTGACCAGTCATTGATTGCATGTTGCTCCTGGAAGGGGGCATAACTACAAATGTGATAGTTTTCTTCAGCCCAGACTAGAGGGATCTCAGCTGGGGGCTGTCATCTAGCAGTACGCCCAGCAGGTGGAGGAATAAATGCTTCATTCCTAAAGGGGGATCTGGGTGGCCCATCACAGTATCTATCATAGGCACCACCCAATCAGAATGGACCTTGACTTATATGCTTCATTTGTGTGCACTGGTTGAATGTCAAGTCTTTGCCTGGCATATTGAATAAACAGATAATAATCAATAAATCATACTAAGGCACAGTATTGTCAGTTTTAGAATATACTGAGATTAGAGAAGATCCTACACACTGCCAGATCGCACACACACACATGCGTGCACACGCTATGTCACATAGGCTTTAACAGAAAACAGTGATAGAAGACTTTTCCATAACAACACTGGAAACTAAGTCAATGTCTTCAAATTCTAAATACAAAATTATTTTCAACTTAGACTTAATGCCAAGTCAATTATCAAGCAAGTGCGTGGATCACGTAAAGATATATTCACATTCAAACATGCAAAAACTCAAAAACTTTACTTCCCATACCCCCTGTCTTAGGAAAATACTAGAGAAAGTTCTGTGACAAATGAAAAAGCAAATCAAGACAGAAGATACGGTATTCAGGAAACATGGGATACTCCCCTCTATGGTTTGAATGTGTCTCCCACCCCCAGTGCAACAGTGTTGAGAGGTGGGGCCTTTAAGAGGTGACCACAGCAAGAGGATCCTGCCCTCATGAATGGATTAATAATGTTATCTCTAGAATGGGACAGTTATTGCAGGAGTGGGTTTCTGATAAAAGGGTGCATTCGGCCCCCTTTCTTCCTGTTTCTCTCACTTGTGCTCTCTTGCCATTTTGCCTTCTGCCATGGTAGAATGCAGCAAGAAGGCTCTTGTGGGTTCCTTAACCTTGGACTTCCCAGCCTCCAGAACTGTAAGAAATAACTCTCTATTCTTTATAAATTACCCATCCTCAGATATGCTATTACAGCAGTATAAAACAGACTAAGGCATCCCCACTACCACCCCCCCATAAAAGAAGAAAAGAGAAGTACACTGGTACTTAAAAGAGAAGTACTCCAACACTCCAAATACTATAGCCGCGGCTGCAGTCTCATCTGGAAGCTCAAGTGGGGTGAACATGGGGGCTGAGGGGGAATCTGCTTCCAAGCTCACTCATGTTGGTACATCCTGAAGACATAAACCTGCCTCACAATACAGCATCTGATTCCACTAGAAGTGGGCAACTGAAGAGAAAGAAAGCAAGAGGGCCCAAGTGCCTACAAAAGAGATTCCAAGGTAGAAGCTATAATCTTTTTATTTAGAAAGCAACATCCCATCACTTCTGTTATGTATTGTTTGTTAGAATAAGTAAATATTTTCAATCCACATTCAAGGAGAGAGGATTACACATGAGCATGAACACCAAGAGGACGGGATCTTTAGGGGCCATTGCAGAGGTGGCTTACTACAGAGAGGATGACATTTGCTCAGCATTTCTACAGAACCCATCAATATTTAAGCAACAACAGGGAAAGAAAGTCTCTAAGAGAAAAATATCAAAGTGGGACAAAGAGATTATTTGATATATGTAACACATATATCAATACATGTGAAAACCAATATTGAGAGACCTACCAAAATTGTGTTGCACTTAAATGTAATTATTGAAAAATGTAGCCGGGTGCGGTGGCTCACGCCTGTAATCCTAGCACTCTGGGAGGCTGAGGCAGGCGGATCGCTCAAGGTCAGGAATTCGAAACCAGCCTGAGCAAGAGTGAGACCCCATCTCTACTATAAATAGAAAGAAAGAAATTAATTGGCCAACTAAAGATATATATAGAAAAAATGAGCCAGGCATGGTGGCGCATGCCTGTAGTCCCAGCTACTTGGGAGGGTGAGGCAGAAGGATCGCTTGAGCCCAGGAGTTTGAAGTTGCTGTGAGCTAGGTTGATGCCACGGCACTCACTCTAGCCCGGGCAACAAAGTGAGACTCTGTTTCAAAAAAAAAAAAAGTTTTGAAGAAAACATAGTGGTATCTGTCGGAAACCACACAAACTATAGTCAGCCCTCCTTATCTGTGGGTTACATGTCTGTGGATTCAACCAACTGTGGGTGGAAAATAATTCGGAAAAAAAAAGTTGTGAACATGTGCAGACATTTTCCTTGTCATTATTCCCTAAGTAATACAATATAGCACCTATTTACATAGCATTTACATTGTATTAGGT
>CAUYRT010043544.1:0-27632 GCA_963574885.1 Lepilemur ruficaudatus | reverse complement strand
TTTTTACATATATTTTTTAGTTGTCCAATTAATTTCTTTCTATTTTTAGTAGAGATGGGGTCTCGCTCTTGCTCAAGCTGGTCTTGAACTCCTGACCTTGAGCCATCCGCCTGCCTTGGCCTCCCAGAGTGCTAGGATTACAGGCGTGAGCCACCGCGCCTGGCTAACGTACTATTTTTTAAATGACATTTCTAATTTAAATCCAGTTTAAAAATGTTTGTACTAATTACTGTAGTCAATCTTATACATATATAACATAGTAGCTCTCAAACTGTAACATTTATCAGAATGGCCTAGAGAGCTTGTTAAACCACAGATTTTCCATTCTCAGAGTTTCTGAGTCCCTGGATCTGTGATAGGGCCTGAGAATTTGCATTTCTGACAAGTTCCCAGATAATGGTGATACTACTGATCAGGGAACCATACCTTGAGAACCAGTGATCTCGTGGGTACAAAATTTCCAAATTGTAGTTTCATGACATTGTTATGCCAGGAGATGTTGATAGGGATTCGTACTGAAAAGCAATAATAGTCAAGTTATTCTGGATTATGCTACATGTGGTAGTATCCTCTTAGAGACTTTAACATATAATTGACACATTAACAAACATATTTAACATGCTAAAATTTCAAAGAATTCCTGAAGTAACAGAAAATCCTTTAACTGACTTTCTAAACTTATTTGACTATGCAACTCAGTTTTTCAAGTAACAAATTTTGACATATCATACGTACCTTTGGAAACATTAGCTTAACATCTTCTATTGTCTCACATCAAACCGACATTTCCCAAAGTGTGTTCCATGGAAGGCCATCAGGCATTTCATGGAAGTGTTAATAGGTGCTTCAAAGAGGAAGAGAGGTCTTCTATAGTTTGGAAAACTCCTCAGTAAAAATGTTTTACTTTATTTAATTCTGAATTTAAAAACTCATAGGAACAAGGAATATTTTTTGTAATTCACACCCTATGTTTCATAAAACACAAGGCGTGCCCTGAAACTGAGCTTCGTAATTGCCTTACTGGATTATAACTAAAAAAATTCCAAATTTGGACATTTTGCCTTATGTTCATTTCCATGATTAATATTGCACAGAGTTTTATTTTGAAATACTAGAAATAAAAACATATACATACACACGAACACATACACACACACAAGAGCCCATCTACTATCATCCCTCATTTGTTAAGTTCCACAAATTTGTAACCAGTAAATGAAAAATGTAGATGATCAGTGTGAATAGGAACAGTTTTAGTGTTGCCATATGGAAAAGATATAGGAAATGCATTCAGCAATTGATTACATGCCAAATACAGGCCATTTTTGCTAAAATATTTTCACAAATTCTCATGCTCTTTTTTTTCTACACAGATACTTTTTTTTCTCAAATTCAAATGTAGAAATTATTAAAGGAGGAAGGAAAAATAGAACTAATATTTATTGAGCAATAATTATATTTTAGGAAATATTTCTATAACTTCACATGCTTTATCTCAATTGATACTCTCTTTAGCCTTGAATATGGGTATTGTCATTTCCCTTTCACTGAGGAAAAATCTAGCATTCATAAGTGCAACTTAGTTGCAGTAATACAAAGGGATGATAAAGATATTGCCTCTGACATCAATGCATTCAGATTCTTATGAGCCAAGGATTTAAATAATAATATATGAAAAATTCTGTATGAACTTCAAGCCCTCAGAAGGACGATGCGAACAAATAGGAAAGAGTGAAACAAATCTCCTTCTGGAAAAAACAACAAAAGTCACTAAGAGGATACAGAAGCACTGAGATTTAGTGGCTGAGAGCTACAGTCTTTGGGTTCAAGTCTCTGCTCTGCTGTTAACCAGTTATGTTGACATAACCATGCTACTTAAACTCACCAAACATGCCTTACTTCTTCATGTATTAAACATGGATTATATTAATAGTTGTATACACACCATAAAGCAGTTGTGAAGATCAAATGAGTTAATATAAGCTATTTATAGGCTGGGCACTGAGCGCTGTGGCTCACGCCTGTAATCCTAGCACTCTGGGAGGCTGAGGTGGGAGGATCGTTTGAGCTCAGGAGTTCGAGACCAGCCTGAGCAAGAGTGAGACCCCATCTCTACTAAAAATAGAAAAAAATTAGCTGGACAAGTAAAAATATATAGAAAAAATTAGCCGGGCATGGTGGCGCATGCCTGTAGTCCCAGCTACTCGGGAGGCTGAGGCAGGAAGATTGCTTGAGCCGAGTAGTTTGAGGTTGCTGTGAGCGAGTCTGACACCACAACACTCTAGCCCAGGCAACAGAGGGAGACTCTGTCTCAAAAAAAATAATGATAAAATAAAATTAAAAATATATATATAAGCTATTTATTATTCTTCTTTATCAGGGATATGAGATCTAAATGAAAATGCGATGATCACATTATTTTACATTTTTATATAAAATGTATATTTTAGGAGTAAATTAAATGAATTCTGATAATACCAAAATTCCAGTGAAATGTAAAACATAAAGTAAATGGTGAGTTATGCTCATAAATTGATGCATTAGGAAGTATATCTGGTATTTTTTTAAGTAAAACTTAGGATTTTAAAATCTGTTTTCTGCATTTTTATACATTTCTCAAGAAAAGTTCATTTTTAAAAGTAATGTTACCCTGAAAAGGTTAGTAAAGATCATTGGTTAGTAAAGATCATTACTAACCAAGAGAGAAGTCCATAACGATAATTATTTGAAGATAGCTAATGATCCGTTTTTAAAAATATAGCAACCTTGTAAAGGAGGACAGCAAAATCACATTCTCCCCTTAGTCATTCAAGATTTTTTGTGTTTATTGCCCAAACTATGGGCACCAGACCAGAAGACGAATGGGATAATTCTTTCCAACCATAAACTTCCACTCTGTAGTAGGGAAGATATGATCACTTCACAAAAAGCTATAAAGTTACGTCCCAAAATGCAGTGGAGGTGAATTTTTTTCCTTAAAATCAACAAAAAGTTCAGGAAAAAAAATCGAATTGGACTTTGAGGTAGATGAAGACGGAGGGAGAGAGAAGGGCAGATGGACAGATCAGCAGAGGCAGTTGCACAGAGGAAAGAAATCTCAGAGGAAAGAACTGCACAGGAAAATGTTGCTTAGAGAGAAAAAAATCCTTTTTAATTAGAAAATTGAATTATATGAGTGTTATAGCACATTGCAAATTATAGCTAGATAGGAGGAAGAAGTTCTAGTGCTCTATACCACTGTAGGATGGCTATAGATAATAATACACTATATAGTTTTAAATAGCTAGAATAAGGGTACTGAATGTTACAAACACAAAAAAAATTATAAATGTTTGAGATGATGGTTATGCTAATTACACTGATCTGATCACTGTACATTATATGTATGGAAACATCACTAGGTAGCCATGAATATTTATAATTGCTACTTGTCAATTAAAGAAAAAAATGAAGAAAGGGGTGTTACCGGAAATTGTTTTGAATGTACTTCAGATTGGTTTGGGCAATTCCAAACATAGCAGCTACATGGAGAAAATCTGGTTAGCTTTATCTCTTAACATTTGTATTTTAATCCTTTTAAATAAATTTGACTAGTGTTTATGAGAATGGAATGACTGACTAATTTACTAATATTTAGCTTTAATAGTCTGAGGAAGAAGGTATATATTAGCACAGTATATAGTTTTTAAAGGCAAATATTATTTCACTTGATCTAAAATATTTATAAATTATAATTATGGTTAGTAATCTATAATAGTGAGAAAACCCTTAATTAATGAGTGGGTAGGAGAAGAGTGATAGTTCTATTCCATTATTAATATCTAATCATCTTTCATTGATTACTTTGATTGCAAACACATGAACTTTTCTTTAAACTAGGCCAATTCTCCTTAGGTATTATGTTATTTTGAAAGGCATTGAGACATTTTATACATTACAGCTCTGATGTTTATGGTGTGGAATTAGTCAAGGATGATTATGAAGACCAATAGCAAGTTAAAATCGAATGATTTTCATTTCATTTAGAAAGTTTGAATAGTGTCATGGGTCCTCATTATATTGCAGGAACTTATTTTCTACCAGTTTAAAAAAAACTAGGACACATTATTATTATGAATAACACTATGAACAGAGATTTCTTTAAAATGCATAAAAATAACATGGGAAAGGAATTTACATATGTAAAATAAAACTACTAGACATATAAAAATGTGACCTGACAATACAAGCACACAAATATGAAATTATCTAAAAGTATAACTGTCAACTCTGTTTCTTCAGTCCTTGGCAAATCTGTATGAGAGGAACTAAGTAAAATCATCATTAATATTTATATGATTGGGTATAATTAGATCTCAATAAATAAGTTCCACATGTACTATCTTACTATATTATAGAATTTTCATACACACGCACACAAACACACATATATAACACAAACATACATGCTCACACACATATATGTATGCATACATACATAAACACACATATATCATATACAAATATACATATATATTTTGTGAGTATATAGCTATACACATATTATATACATATTCATGTGTGTTTATGTATATGTGTGTGTGTATATCTCCTGTATTCTCATCTATCTTCCTATCTCTCCCATTCTCCCCTTTTACACACAGAGGTAATGTATTGGCTGTTTATCGTACATGTAATAGATCACCACAAACTTAGTGGCTGCTATGGTCTGAATGTGTTCCCCAAAATTCATATGTTGGAAATTTCATCCCCAGTGCAACAGTGTTGGGAAGTGGTGCCTAATGGGAGGTGTTAAGTCATGCATTAATGCCACTATAAAAAGGGCTTATGGAATTGGGTTTGCTTGCTTCTGCTCTTCTGCCATGTGAGAACACAGAGTTCAATGCTTACCAACCCTTCTGCCTGCCGTGTGAGGATGCAGCAAGAAGGTGCCTTCCCAGTTTCCAGAACCGTGAGAGAATAAATTTCTGTTCTTTATAAATTACCTGGTCTCAGGTATTCTGTCATAGTGCACACAATGGCTAAACAGAAACACAATATACCTAGATAACTTTGAATAATCTCCCCAGCTCAAGATTCTTAATTTAATCACACCTGCCACATAAGGTAACATACTCACCAGTTTTAAAAATTAGGATGTGGACAACTTTGGGGATCATTATTATGGCTACTGTAGGTAATACAGTCTTTACATTTCTTCCCTCTATATCCTCAACTCCTAATGCATTTCTCAAACTATGTCAGTGGACTTTTGCCCCGACCCTCTGGTCTGATATTGTTCTTCTCAGGTCACAAACATATCCTGCTACTGAATGCTGTAAGCATGTTCTTACCTTCTCTGACTGCTGTTTTTCACTTTTATGTGTTGACTCTTCCTTTTTTCCTCAAACTTCTTTCCCTGGCCTGCCATGTTACTCTAGTTTTTTCCCTACTAACTTTCCATTGATCCTTCACAGTTTCTTTTATAGAAGCCTCTTCCGTTCCCCTTTCTCTCAATGCTGGCTGTCGTTTTTCACTTTGTGCTAACTCTACCCATTTTCATCAACTCCCATGATCTCATCTATGTCTAGGGCTTCTACAGGGACTGATTCCAAATCTTTGTCTCCCATTTAGACCTCTCTTCTGAACACTATATTCAAGCTGCTTATCTATTTGGCTGGCCAAAGAAAACTTTAATAGTCAACTTCTATATAATTTCCTCTGTAGTGACCTTGCTATATATCATCTGAAGGTCTCACTCAAGTATATTGTGTAAGTTATATTAATAGTTGGTCAATCATCATTATTGTTGTGTGCCTTTCCTTTATGATTTAGTGGCATATATTTTTATTTCTTACATAAAGCCAAACCATTCCAGGTAAATTAACAAGTGAACAAAATGAAACCTCTACCCTTGAAAATACTGTTACTTGACAAAATGTAATTCAATGGTTAATATCTGAATTTTTCTAGCTAGGAAAGAGCCAGTTTCAAATTGGTTTGAAGCTCCCTCTCCCCCCAAAAATCTATAATACTGACTAAAGTAGCTTTAATAAGTCACTTCGCAGGATATAGGGAGTTTTTTATATTTGTCTCATCTTTTAAAGAAAATAAAACTAAATATCTCTAGGCAGTTAAGAATACATACAACATCCTAAGTAATTATAGCAGATGATACAACTCACATACACTGGCTCTCCTGCCTTAGAAAGATTTTTACTAAAACTATAGCCTAAAGTAATCACATGTACATAACAACATTCTTCTATAAAGTGATGGTAAAGGGTAGGTCTTCTCATGGGGACATAGCAACTTAAATGTTTGACTCTAATCATATATTTGCCAAGGATTATTTCATCACATTAATCTTTGCATAATTATCCAAATATGGCCTAAAAGTTTTCTAGAATTCAAACCCTAGTTGCTAAGAAATCTAAGGTTAAGGATCTTCATGGAAAAGATTGTGATAAAGTAAATATTGTCACAGCCCTATTACAGTTTGTGAAATTCCAGGCTAAAGCACACCTACTAATTAATGATGTAGTCATTTGTAGTCTTCACTTTGTAGTCTTCATCCTATAATGGCAGGTGTTAGGGCAAGAAAGGGCAAGGGCAAGAGGACAAGAAGGAGTTGAACTTACATTTATAACAGACCTACTCTAGTGATAAGTAACCCACTCCTGCAATAATGACATTAATATATTCACGTGGGCAGAACCCTCATGACCCAATCATCTTTAATTAGGTCTCACCTCCAAACACTTTTACATTGGGCATTAAGTTTCCAACACATGTGCTATGGGGGACATATTCAAACCATAGCAGTCATATAGTGGAGGCATACAGTAGGTGGCCTTTCCATGTTGGCTTCTTTTACTTAATAATGTGCATTTATGTTTCCTCCATGTCTTTTCCTGGGTGGTTAGCTCATTTCTTTTTAGCTCTGAATAATATTCCATTGTCTGGATACACCATAGTTTATTTATTTAGTTACCTACTAAAAGATGTCTTGGTTGCTTCCAAGTTTTGGCAATTATAAAGAAAGCTGCTGTAAATGCTCATGTGCAGATTCTTGTGTGGACATACTTTTTAACTCATTTAGGTAAATATTAAGGATTATGATTGCTAGATCATGTGGTAAGAGTATGTTTAATTTTTTAAGAAGCTGCCAAACTGTCTTCCTAAATGCATATAGCATTTTGCATTCCCATCAGCAATGAATGAGAGTTCTGTTGCTCCACATCCACTCCAGCATTTGGTTTTCTCGGTGTTCTGAATTTGGGCCATTAAAATAGATGTGTAGTGGTATCTGACTGTTGTTTTAGTTTGCATTTCCCTGATGACATATGATGTGAGGCATCTTTTCATATGCTTATTTTCTATCTGTATATTCACTTTTCAATTAAGGACTATATTTGTTGATTCATTGGTAGAAACTTCATGCTATAATACCAGTTGACTAAGATATTAATAGTAAGCAAAATATATTGATTCTTTAAAAAAAAGAGGTCATATTTATAAGATTATGGTTGGCACAATGCTAAACAATGAGTAGAAAAAACAGATGTAATATGAATAATTTATAAAATGTAATTATTTTTAATATTTCATATGGTATTATATTTGTCTTTCATAGGATAACTATATTCCCTATCTTAATAACTTTCCTTATGAGTTAAGCTACTGAACATAGTATATACTTATAGAAATAATGCATTGACCCAGAGGTATACCAAAATATAAAATCCCTTAAATTGCCTAATTTTCATAATTTGGAAAGTAAGGGAAAAATGTTGACTTAAAACAGTATATGAACTATTTTTGTGTTTTACATATCTAAGTATATTAATGTATCAAAACATGACATGCTATAATACGTCAAGTGATATAATACCACACAGTAAATCATAATGTCATACATGATTTGCCATGGCTCAGTGCTTTTAATGATGTAATATAAATTTATTTGAAAATATGTTAAATACATATACATATATATTTTGCATTCAGCTCTCTTCTTAGTGCAAGAATGAAAACAAACTAAATATTAAGTATTGCTTTTAAAATTTTTTTCATAGAAGACCAGTAAAGAAGAAAATTCATAGTATAAAATGGCATTTTATTGTTAGACTTTGTAGAGATTTTAATCTTATGCCTTTCATATGTCTTAATTTTCTACATATAATAATAAAAATCTTTATGATCTATGGATAATTGGACTGGATACGTATAATCAACCCTCAATTATAATTTCAGAGGCAAGAAAGAAATTACATAGACAAATGAAATTCTCAGATAAAAAAAGAATGAGACTCACAGAATTTAGAGAAGAAAGTAAGCTTAGATATCAGCTACTCCAACTGTCTCATTTTTCCAAATGAATTAATGGAGCCCAGTGAAATTAGGGGACTTTCAAAATTTCACAAAATCAAGTTTTTTTTGTACAGAGAAGACAAGTGGTCTTCTGAGTCAGGCTCTTACAACAGCTCTACGCTGCGTTTTGAAGAAATCCTTCCAGGTGAAGTTGAACTAGTGACCTAAAGACATCTAGAAACACTCCAATATAGCTTTCTAACTCTGCCTACCACAATACTTTAAAATCCTTCTTAATAGCGGAAAATGTTGTTCAAAAGTAATCATTGTTCATAAGACTTACAAGGAGGTTCAGAATACTATTTGTCAATTGACTAACGAACACAATTAATTTTTGCTGAGTTTAACACTTCTGACCAATGTGTTCTGTTGAAGATATTAGGGACAGGAAAGATAGAAAAGCCAAAGAAAAATATACTTAGTAAATGTCCTTGAGTAGGAAACTCCAAAGAAACAGAAAGGGATTCATTGATTCATTAAGTAATTAAATGTTAGTGATATGCAAACTTTCCTTCTAGTGATATGCAAAGTTTCCCTACCACCACTTCTCAGGATCCTAATGCAGTAGCCACGGTGAGCCCAGGAATATGCACCCTTAATTGTGATTCCTACTATTAGACAAATTTGCAGGAACTTTATGTTATGTGAACACAACCATGATCCCTTAGAGAATAGAATGACTCATAAGAAAGAGTCATTGGTTTTACAGAGTTTACAGGCTAGAAGTAAAAATATAGATACAAAGACATGATAGCTGCATAGTGAGCCCCAATCTGATGAGAAAGGAAAACTTCTTAGGATATAACATGAACAATGAGTGACATTTTTATGTTAGCATAAAGAAATGAAAAGAATACTGGATCTCATGGGAATGACATGTGCAAAGTTATGGGGAAAAAAAGAATAATAAAAAGTATAGACCTAGTTTGTGAATAAGTGAAGAGTGAGATTTGGCTATACTTATGCTTCATAAAGAAATGAAGATTTAGATTGGGCTGGAATGGTATTGTGTAAATGGTGTGTAAAAATCCAGACTATGCAATCCCTGAATGATTTTGAACCTGGGGGCAGTTTAATCATAAAGGTCAGGGTCTTTCATCTGAAACATAGTTTGTATGATGAATTGGACAGAGAATAAACTACAAAATAGGAAAACCATTCTGTGAATTGGAAAGCTTACTGTTAATTTTTTATTTGTATAAATTTATGGGATAAAAGCATAAATTTATTACAAGGATAGATGGCGTAGTGGTGAAGTCAGGGTTTTGGGGATATCTGTCACCTGAATATCATACATTGTATCCATTAAGTAATTTTTTCATCACCCAATCCTCCAACTTCCCTACTCTTGTGAGTCTCCATTGCCCATCATTTCACACTCTATGTCCCTGTGTATACATTGTTTTGTTCACACATATAAGTGAGAATATGCAGTATTTGTTTTTCTGTGTCTGAGTGGTTTCACTTAAGATAATCACATTCAATTCCAT
The DNA here is from genome assembly GCA_963574885.1 of Lepilemur ruficaudatus. NCBI lineage: Eukaryota > Metazoa > Chordata > Mammalia > Primates > Lepilemuridae > Lepilemur > Lepilemur ruficaudatus. The sequence goes on along the minus strand of CAUYRT010043544.1, from coordinate 17,790 downwards.
CCAAGTTGCTACAAATGACATGATTTCATTCTTTTTATGGCTGAATAGTATTTTATTATGTATATGTGACAAATTTTCTTTACCCAATCATCCATGGATGAATATTTACATTTATTTCATATCTTTGCTATTGTGAATAGTGCTGTGATAAACATACGAGTGCAGGTATCCTTTTGATATAATGATTTCTTTTTCTTTGGGTAGATACCCAGTAGTGAAATTGCTACATCAAATAGTAGTTCTATTTTTAGTTCCTTGAGAAATCTCCATACTGTGTCTCATAGAGGTGGTTCTAATTTACATTCCCACCAAGAGTGTAGAAACGTTCCCTTTTCTCTGCATCCTCACCAAAACCTGTTATTTTTTGTCTTCTTATTAGTAGCCATTCTGACTTGTGTAGGATAATATCTCATTGTGGTATTAATTTATATTTCTCTGATAATTAGTGATGTTGAACACTTTTTCATATGGTTGTTGTCCATTTGAATGTCTCCTTTTGAAAAATGTCTCTTAGTGGTTTTTGTCTACATTCTAATAGGGTTATTTTTTTTTCTTGCTGATTGACTTTAGTTCCTTACAGATTCTGAATATTAGTCCTTTGTTGGATGCATAGTTTGTCAATATTTTCTCCCATTCTGTAAGATGTGTATTTGCCTTGTTAATTATTTCATTTGCTGTGCAGAAGCCTTTTAGTTTAATAAGGTTTCATTTATTTACTTTTGTTTCTGTTGCATTTGCTTTTAGGATCTTAGTCATAAATTCTTTGCCTAAGCCAATGTCTAGAAGAGTTTTTCCTAGGTTCTCTTCTAGAATTTTATGGTTTCAGGTCTTACATTTCAGTCTTTAATCCATCTTGAGTTAATTTTTGTACATAGTGAGAGATGGGATCCAGCTGTATTTTCTGCATATGGATATCCAACTTTCCTAGCACCGTTTACTTTTTTGTTTACTATAGCCCCATGGTATAATTTGAAGTCAGGTAATGTGATGTTTCCAGTTTTGTTCTTTTTTTTCTTTCAAAATATTAATGGGGTACAAATGTTTTTGTTACATGGATAGCTTTTATAATGCTGAAATCAGAGCTATAAGTGGCCATCATCTGAAAAGTGTTCATTATATCTGTTAGGTAGGTTTTTACCCCCCCCTCCTCCTCCCTTCTCCTTCTTGATTTCCAATGATTTCTACTTCTCTCTCTGCCCATATGTGCCCATCAATCAGTTCCAAACTATTACAGTACATGTGGTGTTTGTTTTCCATTCTTGAAATATTTCACATAAGATAATGGTCTTCAATTTCACCGAAATCGCTGCAAAAGACATTAACTCATTGCTTTTTATGGCTGAATAGTACTCCATGGCATATATATATATATATATATATATATATAAAACATTTTTTTAATCCACTCATGAATTGATGGGCACTTAGGTTGGATTCGCATCTTTGAAATTGTGAATTGTGCTGCAATAAACATTTGAGTTCAGGTTTTTTTGGTAAAATGACTTCTTTTACCCTGGGTAAATACCCATTAGTGGGATTACTGGATCAAATGGTAGATCGATTTTTAGTTCTTTGAGGAATCTCTGTCCTGTTTTCCATAAAAGTTGCTCTAATTTGCAGTCCCACCAACAGTGTATAAGCATTCCTTTTTCTCTGTACCCATGCCAGCATCTATTGTTTTTGGACTTTTTAATGAAAGCCATTTTTAGTGGGATAAGGTGATATCTCATTGTGGGTTTAATTTGCATTTCCCTGGTGATTAGTCATGTTGAGCATTTTTTCATGCTTATTGGCCATTTGTCTATCTTTTGAAAAGCTTTTATTCATGTCTTTTGACCATCTTTTAATGGGGTTGTTTTTTTTCTTGCTGATTTGTTTGAGTTGTTTGTAGATTCTGGATATTAGCCTTATTCAGGTACATAATTTGTGAATATTTTCTCCCGTTCAGTAGGTTGTCTATTGGTTTGTTGATTATTTCCTTCATGGTGCAGAAGCATTTTAATTTAATCAAGTCCCATTTATTTATTTTTGTTGTTGCTGTAATTGCCTTTGGGGTCTTAGTCATAAATTCTTTGCCTTAGCCAATATCTAGAAGAGTGTTTCCTATATTTTCTTCTAGAATTTTTATGGTTTCATGCCTTACATTTAAATGTTTTATCCATCTTGAATTAACATTTGTACATGGTGAGAGATAGGGATCCTATTTCATTCTTATGCATGTGGCTATCCAATTTTCCCATCACTATTTATTGAATAAGCCTTCTTTTCCCCAGTGTATATTGCTGTGTGCTTTGTCAAAGATCAATTGGTTGTAAGTAGATTGTTTTATTTCTGGGCTTTCGATTTCTGTCTTTTTATGTTGATTTTTGCACATCTGGAGCAAGAGTTGCTTCTTCTTTTCAATTTATGTTCATTGAGTGGGATCTAGACTTTTTCCTTAAAGATGTTACCATTATGTTGGTTAGGTAGGGCCCTTTGGCTTTGCTTCTGTTTGTGGACTGGGGCCGAGACTCCGTATGATTGCATTCATTATATATAACATAAGTGTGGAGGCTTTCTCAACTACCAATTGTATTAATAGAATGCAGGGCAGGTAAACAGCCTCATGACCTTCTGGGCAGCTGGGGTGGCTTGGGCATTGGGACTACAATGACCTGGGTAGCTCTTTCCACTCCTGAGCCCTGTGCCCTTGTGTTAGCAGTTGTTGTGATAGGCTATGTGGGCCAGCCTGCAGGCCAGTAGGTTGTCCTTCTGGGTGAAAGCCAGCTATAGTGGTGGTGGTAGTATTCATGCCCAACCTCTGTTCCCCAGGAGAAGTTCTCTGGTGTCCTAGGTGGTGGATTGGGCTGCAGAGCCCCCAGAACCCAGTATTCCACAGTCTGTCTCCAAGGAGTGGGGAGAGTTAAGCCAGGGGGAGTCAAGCCCCTGTTCACCAAGCTCCAGTCCCAGTCTCTCTAATGCCAAAGACTGCCACCACCCCTAGCTCCCCACAGCACACACAGCTTGCTAAAAGCTAGAATGAAGAATAGCATCCTCCTATGGGTTCCCAGGTGTGAGGAAGTGCATGGAACACTTTCTAGATCAATGCCTTCCCATGGTTTCCTTGTTGCTACCCAAGTTAAATCCATGGCTTAAGAGGGTCAAGGTTCTATCCTGTGGCCTGGGTTGCAAGATTTCCCAGTGAGAGAGTGGACTGCAGAAAGACATTCACTCACTCTCTCCACTATTGGGGATTCACTCCCAGTTTTTGGCTGGTCCTGGACACATGAGCTGCCTGCCCTCCTTGTCTTTCCTAGGTCTTAAATTTCTTTTCACCTTTCTGTTGAATTCTTGTGTTCCTTCTTGGATAATATGTTCAAAGGGTGATCATTAACACCTTGTTTTAGTTCTTCTAAGTGGTTGAGGTGTGCTGGAAAAGCCTCTAATCAGCCATATTGGGGGAACAAAAAGCACACGAATTTTTTAAATGCAAAAAGTTTAAAACAATCTTAGGATTGTTTATACTTGGCAAAATGGAGACACACACAAACACACACACAGAGAGTAATAATGTCCAGAATAAATAAGGATGCAGTAAAAGAGATCAGGCATTGTTGGTTGTCATATAAAATGGGATAATCTTCTTTGAAAGCAATTTGGCCATATCAAACAAAATTTTAATGTGTATCTTCTTTGTTTCTTTTGCAGAAATTGATTCTATAAAAATATTCACATAAGGATGCAAAATTATGTGTAGAAAAATGTTAGTTACAATTTTGTCTTTCGTAATAATATACTGGAAATGATCTAAAGATATGCTCTTTGGATAAAGTACAGTTGATCCACACATTAGAATATTATGAAGTTGTTAAAAATGAGACAGAATTACAGCAACTGAAACAGAATATATTCACAATATATTATTAAATGAAACAAGCAAATTGTCTATATGTATCATACAGTATTCTTTTGCTCTTTGTACATTATACTTGCTAGTATATACCTACAGTTTAGGGGGATAATATAAAATGCTAGTAGAAGCTCTTTCTGAGAAATGAGATTTCTGAGGATTTCAAACTTTTAACTTTGCTCCTTTCTATAATGTTTAAATATTTCACAAGAACCTTGTATTGTTTTGTAAAAAGAAAATAACTACAGAGTATTTTTAAAGTAAAAACCCTATAAATCCATTTTTAAAAATTAGCATTGGTAGGAAAATTGTATCATGTCCTTCATTTCTAAAGCTAGCACTGACTGAGTGGAAATTGAAATACTTTGTTAAAAGCAAATTAACTGCACCATGATAAATTACTTATAATTTTGTTGATTTTTTTCTAAGTTTAATCCCTATTATATAAACAAGGTCTAGGATTCTGAAAGAGTTTCATAAAAAGTAAAAACCATGGATTCTTTATACTCACCTGGGAGTGAATGATGGCAGGAAAAAAATGGATAATGCAATTACAAATGAAAAATACTAAATTTGCCCAAAACACAGTTTCAGTGGTGACATGCATCTTTGATCAGAAGAAAAGTATAAGCTATCTCATTGTTTCAACACAGTACCTCTCAAAGTTTGGACTTTTTCTTTTTGCATAAGGTAAACCAGACAACAAAGTATATACTTCAGCACCAAATTCTTGTCAACAAAAACTAATATGTCAATCACTGGTGACATAAAATTTCAAATTAAGTGGCTGGGTTTTGTTACAGTTTTTGATAATCAAAAATGGGAGGAGACTGACATGGTAGAATTTGAATTATAGTCTCTAGAAAAAATAAATTTCAGAAAGTTTACATAAAAATCTTTATGATTTCTGAGCCTTGGTTAATAAAATAGGAGATGGCTTAAGAGGAATGAACCATTCTCAAAATTCTCACAATATGAAAAAAATAATAGTGCTTCAGAAACAAAGCATCTAAACATTTAGTATAACTCCAGGAAAAAGAGAATAAGTTAAAGAAAAAAGCTGAAGTGGCATATAAGCCCACTTCAGATTATCAAAAGTGTTATGAAGCACATAAAATGACATTTTACACAAAAATAGAAAAAAATAAATAAATGTTCCCTGCTGCTGAGGCAGATAATATTCCAGTGAGAAATGATTGACTGACTATACTTATGTGATGCTCATCTTCTTTGATAGATGATAAAAATGGTAAGATTATCATCATTATTCTTACATTATGTAGCACTTTGTATTTTAGTTGAAGCATTTCACATACATTATGTCATATGTGTGTCACTGTGTCCCTAAAGGTGTGTATTGCCATTTTGTCATTCTAATTTGATAGAGATGAAACAGAGGTGCAGTGGTGTGACCATGTGGTCACACAGAGGTAGTGTGGCACTCTAAGACCTGCTGATTCCAAGTAGAATATTATATACTGTGTTATCCTGCTTTTTCTTGGAATTAAAAGCCCACATGATAAGAAGGACAATTCAGGGAAGAAAGTGATAGGTGATAAATTATATATGGGGTGAGTGGGCTTCTAGGAGAGGATCTCCAGTTGGCAGCTGGATACAAGTTTGTATTCAGGAAGAAGACCAGTGCTGGACATAGAAGATTACCCTGCTTTGTAAAACCAGAAGAGAAGAATATTTGAAGAATGGATAGAGTGGAAAAAAGAGATCAGAATGTAGGAGAAGCTAAGGGAAGAGAATATCTCTAGAAGAGAGCTGTCAGCCATGAGCTGAGAAGTGAATATATTAGCTAGCGGTGGTGGATCCTTCAATACGTGTGCCATGGAAAGGTGAGAGAGGTAGATCTCTGGAGGGAAACATGAAAAAACTGGAAGAGATTTGAGCATGGTTTTAATGCCGACATGAATAAGGGAGTGGAGACGAAAAGATATATACAGTTAGAAAGGTGAATAATAGAAAGGAGGTTTATATGAACTACATCCAGAACATTGGAAAGGGGTTTACTTTAAGAATTAGGGTCATGTTCTCATTCCTTATTGGGACAGGGGTGGATTTGGTGGTAGAGAGTGTTTCTATCTCATTTCTAATAATTTCACAGTAAAACAGGAATTAAAACCATTTGCAGAGGGATAAATGATGTGATTGCTTAAGATATTTGATAGATAAATTTCAGACTAGGTACAATGGATAGAAAAGAGAGCCAACTGAAGAAAGGAGGACCACCAGGTAGCAATATGGACCCAGTTGTGATTGGAGGTCATAGACTTATGGTAGTTATACAGTATGATTTTTTTCCCCCATCAGCACTCAGCAGCTTATGTATAATCTAGGGGAAAGGGGGATAATTGAATTGATTTAGAGTTAGGATTTTGAAGAGGAAACAGAATCAAAAGGGAGGTAAGTGGCAAGGGAGTGGCTGAAATGATATGCTGTAGAGTCCGCATTGGGTAGCAAAGCAAGTGAAATCAGGAAGTTTTAATAAGGGTCAAGTCATTAAAAATCTTGACTTTGTTGAAGTACAAGTATAAAAAGAAATTTGTCTTTAATCAGAACTTTGACAACTATGGTTTATAAATAATTTTAATCTCTAAAAGCAACATCCGGTAAAAGTACCCAGCTTTGCAGAATAAGTTTAGGATTTGGTGACATCAGCCTGAAAGCACCAACTGCATGAGTCAAAAATATATTCAGCCTGCAGTTCATACTATATGAAATAATGCAGTCTTTGGCAAACTATTAAACTGTATTTGTTTTTAAAAAGGCCAAATTGATTTGATATATCCACTAGATTATAGGGTTCACAATTATAAGATTAAAAATATCTTTTAGCTCAACTAACATAGCAGTGGTTCTCAAACTGTTATCCCCAGACTAACATAATCAGCATCCCAGAGGAATTTGTTAGAAATGCAAATTATCTACAACCCACCCCCCTATTGAATCAGAAACTTTGAAAGTGGTGCCCAGTGAACTGTGTTTTAATAAGCCTCCCAGGTTAAACCAATGCACACTACAGTGTGAGAACCACTGCGATACAGTAATCTCGAGGTTCAAGTTGATTTGTCAAAAAGGTCAGCCTGGATGCTTTTTGACAGATCTCTAAAATCTCTAATAAATGTGATTTGAACTTATATTCTCTGCCAAAGTTATTTCAAAAACTACAATCTCATAACAGTTTCTTACTACCAAGGACAGATGAACCAGGTATGAGAAAGATTCAGTGGCTATACAGCCAAAAATAAAAAGAAGCATCCTACCGCCCTAAGGTTGTTAAAGGGGAAAAAACAAATTTCAAATTTTGATGGAATACTCTTGGTTTATGTACTTACCAAATATAGGTGACTTTACTTTCTCCAGTTTTGGCTGTTGAAAATTACATTAGAAGCGAATATCGCCATCATAAGAGAAAGAAACCAAGGATTTTCACAGATAGTAATAATGATTGTATAATTTAAACAGAATGCAACAACAAAGTCTCAGGATAAACGAAATGGCACTTGATAGGCATATCTTGGGTCCTGTATTCTGTCTCCAAGGTGAAGGTTGTAAGGAAATACTGAGGATGATTATTCATTACACTTTAATTGATCTGGCAGTTTTAGCTTCCCTAAAAGGAAGGAGTAGAAAGGAAAGAAAGGGGAAGAAGAGAGAAGAGTATGGGGAAGAGAGGCCACGATGGCCACAAGAGAAAATAGTTGACTGGTAGAGCTGTGCAGGTTCTCGAGACACTGGAACAAAGAGCAAACCTTGATCCCTGGTGTAGAGTCTCTATAAAGCTCAATAACAGTTCAAGAAAATTCAGCAATAAATATTGTTGTCATGGTATGATAAATACTGCATTTTCCTGTTGAATTATATCGTCTGCTTTTTCCTTCTTCAGCAGCTATAGCTAAGGAGAGTAGGACAAAAATATGGACCCAGTTGTGATTGGAGGTCATAGAGCATCCAACATAAAATAACTCTCCAGTTTTCCCTGAAACAGGTCCGTTTGAACTGAGTTGAGTAACATGTAAGTAAGCAAGTTTACTTAATACGAGCTGATTGTTCATAACAAATTTCTTTCAAGAGATAACTCATTACATCACACTAACCTGGAGCTAAATCAAAATGAATTAACAAATTTATGGGGAAAAGAAAGAGAAACAAAATAAGAAACTGTTGATAGTCCATTATAACCTCATAATATTTTCTTGAAAGGATTTAATTTATAATAAAATGTAGTAAACTCTTCACTGTTTAAACTTTCAATTATAGGAGTACTTTTATATGGCAATTTTTCAAATGCCATATATTTGACAAAACATGGTAATTTATTTTTAACTCTCAAATTTAGAATGCCATTCTTGTGACATAGTCGATTAACTCACGAACATACTGTAAATTCAGAAACAACTAATATTACAAGCAGATAATATTCAGAATTTAATTAGAAAATTGGTGTGTAAATTATTATGAATTATGAACTATTATAATGTCTTTCTTATATACTGAAATGAAACTATTCTCAGTCATCTATACGGCATAGTATCTTAGATACTAAATCACTGCATTTTCATTTCTGTAACAAAGAATTTCATTTTCTTGAAACATGTTACGGCCTGGCCTCATTAATTCAGAAAAAAGAAAATACAGTTAAAGAAATTCTTCAGAGGTTCCAAAGTCATCTGAATTTTGGAGTGGTTAATGGCACGAGTGTTAGTAGTTTAAATTAATCCTGCTACTCTGGTAGGTTAGAAACTGTTCATATTTTAAACTAAGAAATTTGTGGTAATTCCGTTGGATCTCTATGAGAGAAATTTAAGATCAAAAAATAGTACTGCATACATAAATTGTATAAAAATTAAACACATATTTCAATATTGAACTCTACATTGGCTAAAAAATTTCTAAAAACTTTTACTGTGTTCATGGTAAATTTCTATTCTAGTTTAACATAAAACAGCTAGTTATTTGGAATAAATATATAGCTATATATATAATAGTCCTTTCTAATTTTTCTGGTATGGAAACTTATACTTTTGAACTTGAGTTTCCTCTACATTACACCATATTTACATAATTCCCTTTTTGAAATACGCGAACAAGTTATGTTTAATATATTCTACAATGTAAACATCTGTTTTAGGAACAATACCATGTATTATTATAAAATCAACTTAAATCTGCCATTCTTACATGATTATAGAATACATTTTGTAATAGTATATAGATTCCACATGATTTTACGACTTTCACATATAGGGATTTTATTTGCAAAATGTGATGTATTTTAACTTATGCACAATTTTAAGATGATAGCATGTCAATACTCTTAGGTCACAAAGTTTTGTTCCTGAAACACTTGAAAGCATTCTTTTAAAATGCTTTCTTATTTCTCATTGTTTTCATGAATGAAAAAGAACAATGCCACTTAACAATAATTTAATATTACTATGGATAAGTTAAACATAAAACTGCATTGTCATATTAATGAGTAAAGATTTTTTGAAGTATGGTCAATTTATTGATTTGAGCATGTAAAACTGTTCCTGTTACTTAGGCAGCTTTCTTTTGTTACATCAAGAATGGCAATTTTATTGAGAAAAGCACAATGGAAGATGATTGATTGTCTGCTTTTGTCATGGAGATGAATTATTGCAGAATGCATACATGAAAAAATAAAAGTATTGTTCTATAAATTGGCCCTTGATGCTTTGTTCATTTGAGTTCATTGTTCATAGACTCTAGCATGAGTTAATACTAAATAGTGTAGTAAATAAAAGCATTTTTTTCTGAAGCAAAATTACGTTCTTCACTAATGAAACTCAGCTTTATGAAATAACAGTGTCTGCCAGTGTGCTACATTTAAAATGTATAATTTAATCTATGCCAAAAGCTGAGTAGTAACAGAAAGTTTGCATAGCTATTATCATTTTATTAAATTAGTAATAAGAGTGCATAATGAAAAATGAAAAACTTTTTATTTAAAACTTAATGGGAAAGCAGCTCACAAGCAATGCAAATTAAAAACTGGTACATTTAATCTTAGACAGTTGAGTAAAATCTATTAAGAAAAAATATAATTGTCAGTAACCGTTGAATGGCTCCAATAACTCCTTAATCAAAAAATTAGAATCATGACTATCAAATTTTCTAATACTTTTAAAAAGATGAAATATTAGAAGACAAAAAAGTTTCATCAACCATTATGTCTCTAAAATAAGACATAAAATACTACTTTTAAATAGATGAATGCCATGCCAACTTAATATTTGCTACTTGGAGAAATTATTTCTTTCTTTATATTTGAGGCACGAATACCATCTAATGTAATTAATCTGTTGTTCTATTAAGTTTGTTTGAGATAGATTTTAATGTCAATGACAATCGGATATCTCCAGCTACGTTACTTTTAACCTACTTAGTTTTTTTTTTTTTCCTCAATGCACTGTGATTTGCTGAGAGACAGAACATTTCATTCTAGATACAACTATCACCTGGTGTTTGCTAAATCACTGTGAAATTCTTGCAACAGCTGTTTGTTCCTGGGGAAACATTCACTTCATATTGCAGCAATAAACTGATCATTGCCAATTAAATGCCCATTAATTGTGTAAGCAAGGATTACTGCCAGATGTTTACATTAGAAAGAAAAATATCCTTTGCTATTTATTTTCCACTTATAGCCATCCCTTTTCATGTGGATAATTATGTATATGAGTTTTTTATAATATGCCACAAATTTCAATTCAGAATTTAATAAAATAATCTCTCCAAAGATTTGATTTGATAGAATATTGGCTAGAGTACATCATATATGTAATAAAAAGAATTAACTTGGACAAAACAACTTTTTCAATGCAAAAAATTGCTCAATATTACACAGTGACTCAAATTTTCTAGTTTGTTTTATTTGCTATATTATATGTTTCCTAGAAGTTATCTTTAGTTTTTCTTTTATTCCTTTTGGAATAAGAAGCCTATGAAATTGTATTATTAAAAGTTGAGATAGAATATACTCTCCTCATAGCCTATAATGGAGAAGAAAACTGTAAAAATAAAGAATCCGTATAAAATAAAAGTAGGTGGTGTTTTTTAAATTTTTAACTAAATCTCATCACCTTTGTATTTACCTGGGACTTAATTCTATCTCAAAAATATTTAAGTTTTTCTCTAGAATGCAGAAGTGATGAAAATGAAACGTTTACTTAATAATATGTTGTCCCAAGTAATTTATTTTTCAACACCAAAACAAAATGGAAAATAAACACTACCCATAATGAATATATTTATCATCTCTTTTAGTGTCTACATAAATGGCAAAAGTTAAAGAAAAAAAGTGCTTTCATGGCAATACACACCTATAAATCGTGCTTTTTAGACAGGAGAGCTTTCACAGAATATATCATATACATATTTCTTTGCAGTTGTGCCTTCGGTTTTTATAAAGAATAGCAAATTCATATACATGTACTCTGTTAGAATCACCGATCCCAGCCTCTCACATCCCAGCCATACAATGTATGCAAACAACAACAACAAAAAGATTAGGTGGCGTTCTGTTCCTCACCATATTGAACCACACCTCCTCTTTGGAAGGTGATCACAGGACACATTCAGAGCTGCGGAAGACATGAAACAGTAGCATCTGGCTCCTTAAATATCTCCACAGGCATTTGTAATGGCATCTTTGAAGTTTTCTCTGCATCTGTCACATGTTTAGACTGCACATTGACTGCCCCAGCTGAGTACGATTTTGATTCTTTGAGACTTTGAATAGTGTAATCTGTTTTAGAATAAGGCTCAGGAAAATCCCTCATAATATCCATACACAAGCTCTTTCATGATTAAAAAAAAGGGGGTCCTCATTCCCATAACTGTTATTTTTTTTATGCTGAAATGATGCCAGCCTTTGCATTAATAACACAGCCTACAATTACATTCCAGCTTTGCACATTTCTTTTTTGAGAACCTGTACTCGAAAATCACATCTTGTCTATTTTTTTTAACCAGTATTATAGAAATCACTACTTGAGAAGAAGGCCTCTGCAAATGCGATGTGTGCATAATCGTCTTGGCACTCGACTATAACAGAAATCTGACCACTGTCAACTCACTTTGAAAATCATTTTTGATTCAACTTATTGAGCATCGAGTGCAGCGTATAAGAATAAAGGGTGATTTGACTTTAATGGTAGTTTGACTGCTATTGACTTTCATCTATTAAATTAATATATTTCTTACAATTAAGTCATAAGGACTCTACTTAACCCACCTTCATATGTGTAGACTGTTTCCTACTATTAATATGATCTCAAGGTATATCAAATAGCCCATAAATACAAATTAGGCTATTAAGTGTAAGTTCATTCTTTCCAATTCCATGGTTGTCTTATTTCAATTTTTTTTAAATTAACAAAATCTGCCTTTGGTGCTTCTAAACTCAAAATTTCTATTTTATTTTTCTCAATTGAAGAATGTACCTAGTAAGTTTATTGATACTGGACTATCAAGGACTTACTATTTTACTCTCCTTTGAAGTTTTCCATTTTGCTTCACACTAAATCATGACTAATTTGATCTTAACCCCTCCCCCAAATAAAAACCCAGAAAACAATAGTTGTTTTAAGACAGAAGATTTGTTGAGTCAAAGTAAATTATATTATTTTGGTCATAATTTTCTCCATTTATTGATAAGAGTATCCTGATGGAATAGATTACTTTGGATAGTTCATGAAGAGGGTTTTTGTCCCTTATTTAACAAGAAGAACACCACTATTATTTTTTTAATTTTAAAGAATATAAAAATAAAAATCAGGACCAGGGAAAAGTTGCCAAAGTACTGTATACTCCTACCTTGAACACACTAGGTCACCACAAGAAATCAAACTATTTACACAAATGAACTGACCTATGAATTTCAGTAATCAATACCTTGGGTTGAGGCATAGTGTAAGCACAAATAAATATGAAACAGCTTGGAGAAACTGGGAGTTTGTAAAGAAGAGGTCTAAATTCACACTTTATTTAATACAATGAGAATTAATAGTATTCAATTTATCTTTCTGAAGTACATCCACACTACTTTGGGGAGCATATTTCTAAAGAATGTGTAGCAGCTTCTTTCTTACCTCCTTCTGTCAACTTGAGAGTGACTCCCTACAAAGTCTTAAATTACCCAGGGCAATATATTTACCATGAAGGTCACAGTATACTGATGTAGATTTGTTTCCTTATGTTTGTGACTTTCATTTTATGTATATTTGATATACAAAGGTACAAACTTGCTCACCTAATAGCATGCATATGTGAATTCACATTCACAAATATGGGTCTCCCAAATCAGATTTGGAGGAATGGTTGACCTAGAATGTTGGGCATGGGGATTCTGATTAAATCCATGTTACAGTCCCAAACAGAACACAAAAATGTCAGAGTGTACTCCCTGTTCCCAGAAAACACAATAATGAAAGATCATAATGGGGAAGTAAGGGTCCAGTGATTGAGAAGCCTTTGTTTCTTCACAAGTGAAGAACACAGAAAAATGACTACTGGGAACACATTTGACTATCACAGAGCATCTGTAAGTGATGAAGCCACTTTAATAATTGGTTGACAGAAAATGGTATGAAGCATGATTGGGAATTTTTTTCTCAAGGAATACCTTATCAGCCTTACTTTCATCTTTATTACCAAGTCTCCATGCTATAAAAGATATTCCTTATTTCCATTCTGAGTAACTTAAGAAGAATTCTGAAACAAATTATTGACTTTATGATTATTAAAAAAGAACCTTGGATGACAAACTACTTGGTATCAGAATAATTAAGATTTAAAAAGGATAAGCTATAAAAGACTAAGAGAAAGATTCTAGAAATATCAAAGGAAAATATAGAGAAAGCTTCAAGAAAGTATTCAGATATTGACATTAATTGAATCATTTATTTATTCAAGAAACATTTACTAAGTTGCTATTATGTTCCAAGAATTGTGAGAAAGTATAGGGCAGTAGGAAAAAACTACTAATTTGCTAATGGTTTTAATTCTGGTTCTTCCACTAACTGGCTGCTAACCAAGACTAGACTACTCTACTTTTATGAGCACTAATTTTCTCACTTGTAAAATAGGAAGGGTAAAATAGTTAACTAAGTATCTCCTAGCTCTAATGCTCATTACTGCATTTTTCATTTTTCAATCAGACAGTGCACCATATTGCACATTTAGCCCATGGGGCTTCAGATTGCTGCTCCAGACTTCACACACTGAGCGGGGTATTTCCCATTCTGACAATCAGGCTCATATCCTGAGATTACTCTTATATTAGGCCTCAAATACAAAAATAGTGGAAAGGGAAAACACCTAATACAGGAAGGAAAACACACAAAAAAGAGATACTTCAGAATGCAAATAGTAAAGCCTCATGTCCAGAATAAAAGAAAGTTTCCAAAGTTACCACATGAATATTCCAAAATCCCATGTGTGTTTCATGAGACATTAGTCCTGCAATATTCTGAAGAAGAAAGAGTTTGGTGATCAAATATGCCTAAAATATTCTCTATGCAAATAATCTTAAAAGTTCAGGAATGACAATTAACAAAAGCTAAAAATAAATGCCTAATGCTTACTCTTTCCAAATTTATCTAAGCACATAACTGCAAAATCCAATTTAGAAAACATTGTAATAGAGCATGAACCCAAAATTTGGCTTAATGGATTTCTTGGAAAGAAAAAAATATGTAAGGCAGTAAATGCCAGTGAAGATTCCATACATGGCCTGCACAGAAGGACATATATAGCCAGGAGAGTGCTCTTTGTTGTTAAACTTACCAGCTATTCCACAAGCTTCAGGACACATGATATGCGTCAAATGATGAGTGTCATATACTTCTTATCTTATACGGAAGGCAGACTGTTGTCATGAGTAGCTGTTATTGCTGCAAAGAACACAGGTGTTTAAAGTATAGATACAGCGTACAGTGAAACCCCTCATACAGATTCATGGGAATGAGATTTTTGGATATAACTTGATTGGATTTTGTATGTTATCCTCCCAGCAGACTTGGAGACGGCAAAGAGGATTGGCAGCCTCTTCTTGGAAGGAAGTGGGTAGATCCCTGAATCTGTAACATCCTCTCTAGCCAATCTAGATTGGAAAACAAACTGCGTTCCAGTTTTCATTTTGTGAATCACTCCCACAACACTCCACTGGCAATGGAGTTTGCTAATCAACCTCCATTAACAAATACACTAGAGCAGACAAATATCACTAGTTGGTGCCAAACCATGACCAGAACAAATGTGAACCACTCAGAAGCACCCAGGGCCCTCACGAACAATTTTAATAGTAAACACATTTGCCCCAGTCATGCCATTACTGTTGCAAAAACATGATTTCACATCCATTTTATCTGATTGAATTTGGGGGACAAG
Source organism: Lepilemur ruficaudatus (assembly GCA_963574885.1). Taxonomy (NCBI): domain Eukaryota; kingdom Metazoa; phylum Chordata; class Mammalia; order Primates; family Lepilemuridae; genus Lepilemur; species Lepilemur ruficaudatus. The sequence continues at coordinate 2,477 of CAUYRT010043544.1, read as the reverse complement.
TTATCACTTAATGATAAGGTTCTAGTGTATTTGAACTTAAAGTTCGTTATAATGAAATCAGTGGCCATGACCATGTTTCTTTAATAATCACCTCTTGGCTCATTGCATCACTGTGGAACGTGTTTGCTGCAAACACCTGGAAAAATTGATGAAAAGTTTCCTAAATAAAAGGAGTTAATTTTTCTAACACCAAAGCAAAACAAAACGGATAAAAAACCACCTGTGAACACTCAATACTGTTGAGCTTAATAAATCAGGTCCAGTATATTTCTTTTTGGTCTTTCCTTCACAGATGCAAGATTGCCCCTACAGCTCAGGAATCACTTCTACATTCAGAGATGGGCAAGGGGAAGAATAGTATCAACCACAATTGTCACTTTTGTTATTTAAAGTGACAGGCTCCCCAGCAGGTTAAAGAGAATTTCTACTTGGGACATAGTGGCAAAGGAGTCCGGGGTTGCATGTGTCAAAGGAAAGAAAAGCAAGAACAGTTAAAGGATGCTGAGCAGCCACAAAGAATGGCATAGCCCCTCTAAAAGTAATTCATTTTTTCTGGTGCTATTTACAAAGAGCCCTTCAAACCCAAAAAAGAAGCTGAAGAAAAATATCTAAACAGTAACTTCTGCAACATTTTTTTATACTAACAAAAAAGGAGGGCTTTCAATTTTAGTTTAAAGTAATGCTGCTGATTTTTTTCCTTCTTGAATGGGTTGTAAATAATAGTGATTTACATATAGCAATATTAATCCAAAACAATGTCAACCTCCATTGATGGAATCTCTGTGAAGGAATTTGTGAGAAGCTCGTTCAAATCCCAGGTTTCTTTCTTTGCAGGCATTACATTACTTACTGATGTTTGTAGGACATTCTCAAGTGCCTGTTCTCTCAGGATGGTTCTTAAAAACACTCCCTTCCTTTCAAAAGTGTCCTGGCTTGAGCAATAAATTATATGGTCACTTGATCCATTACTCTCCTTATGCAAATGATTCTCAAATTTACATTATTATCCCAAACCATGTACCTGAACCAGAGAACACCACTGACAGTGGACTCCTTGATATCACCACTTGAATATTCCACCAAAAACTATCGCCAACTTATGCGATCCATTTTGTGATTCTTACCAAATCTTCTTCCCTTAGTGACTACCACAAGGGGCCTGAGAGATTGGACAATGGTCCCAGCACTTTCCTTTAAGTATGTGCTTAAGCTAGCTACTTTGCTCTGCCCCACACACTTTGAAATTGCCCCTACAATTTGGAAGATATTAAAGAATGAGTAAGCAAGTTTAGCTTTATGCTAGACATTTCAGATTATGATTGCCAGATACCAAAAAAGGAGGCAAAAAACCAAAGCTTCTATGAGAACATATTGTTGCTGCAGCCAGACTCCCTGCCAGAATCACTCAGATAATTTAAAGGCGTCAATTCAACAAGACTTTCTGAATAGGGCATATGAGAACCACAGATTTAGAATTAACTGTTGGCTTCCTGAAAGGAATGGCTAGGGATGTGTAGAAATGACAACATGCACCAGAATTGCTAAGAGTTAGGAAACCCTCTACTGCTTTTTTTAAACTTCGAAGGCAACACTGCACTTCTGTGTCCCCTCTACTAACTTCTAGCCATGACTGTAACCAGGACTGCGGCATGAGAATAACACCAGGTTGACGGAGCAAAGAAAACTTGCCTATTAAGAATGAGCATCTATCCAGCAGGACATGTAGAAATGTAAGATTAAACGTTGCCCTTGCCTTTTACCCCCAACATATAAATCATATAAGTCTTTAACCTTATCAGTTACCCCTCCTTAGTCCAAACTCACATATTGTCTCACCTGTATAACTATGAGAACCTCCTCACTGCCCTCCAGTACCCACTCTTGCCCCACCCTACAGAAACCAAACAGATATTTAAAAATAAAAAAGTCATTAATCTTATTTGTCTGCTTAAAACTCGTCAATGATTTCCCACTGATTTTAGAATAAAGATCCAGATTTTCACTGGTGTCTATAAGATTCTTTATGAGCCAGTCTATGTTTACTGCCTTTTTCTACCCTGGATTTTGTTACTAGAAAGTACCATTCTCCCTTCCATCTCATATCCTCTGAGTAACCTGTTCAATCTGCTTGGAATAGTCTCCACTTTCTTTAACACCTGTCATTTTTCAGACCCTACATCAAGCATCATTCCCTCAGGAAATCTTTCCCTAAACTCCAAGACCAGCGTGGGGGACCTTTTCATGTTCATTTAGCTATAACCAAATACGGCTGCATTCAAGAAACTTCAATTAGATGTGCTTAAAAGTGTACATTATTTTGCAAAAATCTACTACTATGTATTTGATAATTTCAAACAGTTAACTGACCTTTTAATGACTTTGTTCTGTATGTTTTTCTGTTGAAAAGCATTTGAATATATATTTGTAGCAATAAGTATTTGAAAAGCAAGAAAGCATTTTTCAGGCATGTTGCTGAA
>CAUYRT010043542.1:0-15966 GCA_963574885.1 Lepilemur ruficaudatus | reverse complement strand
ACGTAAGTAATGCCCCTTGGAAATTCCTAGCATCAGCCAAAGCTACACCTAAGCGACTTCACCCCCAGGACCAGTGGAGTCCACGCCTTTTCAGGATTCACCTATTGATAAGACTGTCCGGGCTGGGGGACCAGGGACAATTGTACCCGTCTTTGGCTGCTCTTTTCTCGCGTGGCCCAATGACCTGGCTTTTCCCTCCCTCATAAATCTTAGTCACTCTTACTTCCACCTCCCATGGTCTCCTTTGCTGAAAACAAACATAGAAGGTGCTCACTTAACAATGGTTCACTGGACTGACCAACCGCGTGAATGAATGAGGCAAGAAATAGTCCTCCAATGTGTCTTTTGTCCATACTACTCTGTCTTACGATTTTATCTCCACTTGCATCTATAATACCTAACTGGAGACATTCCCTCTACAAAAAACACAAATGAACTTACAATAATAACCTCTCCGTTTGGGGGTTTTGTTTGTTTGTTTGTTTTGTTCTTTTACAGTTTTGTACAAAATTAATTATACAAACAGATTTGAGTTTTCTTCTTATAATTCAATTGAATTTTGGCACAAAAATATGTTTCCTAATCTGCACTTTCCAGATGTAATGGAGGCTCAGATGTGAGCTTCCTAAGGTCACAGAGCTGCTAAGTGGCAACGCTGACTTGACAAGCAGATTTTTTAGGTTCCAAAATGTATTTTTTTCTCATTTCCAGCTCATGATGTCTTTACTTGTTCTTCTCCACAGTAGTCCATTCATTCATACAGCAAATATCTAATTCCAAATCTCCTTTTTACCTACCTTTTGGGGTTTGACTTCCAAATCTACTCACTCATTCTCCTCTTTCGAACACCACATCTGATAATTTGCCAAATACTTAATATTATTCTTACACAACTCCTTTGACTTAATTATCTTCCCATTCATTCAATACATATTCACTGGGAAGGCATTCTTTGCCAGGTAGTGTAGTAGGCTCAGGAAATTCAGAAGAAATCCAATCCCCTCAGACATCAAGAGATGGCAGATTAATATGGACAAGGGATGATCCACTTTCAGATTTGCTATTTTCAGTCTCCCTGGCATTTACAGCTAAATATGTCTTTCAAAAAATATCACTTTCAATAATGTCATTCTTCTATACTCTGACCATTCCTGATGTCCTAGCTATGATATGATCTTGCTTTGCTCTTAATTCTCTGGCTCTTTTTACCTAAATTGTGATTTTGCTCTAAAAAGTCAATTAGATTATTGGTGGATAGTGTTGTTCAGTTCTTCAATATGTTTGCTGATTTGTTGTCTACTAAATATATAAATTACTGAGAAAGGAGTGTTACCATCTGCTACTATAATTAGATTTTCTATTTTTCTTTTCTGGTTTATGCACTTTTGTGTTTTGAATTTTGAAGCTCTGTGGCCAGGGGCATAGACATTTAGGAAAGCTGTATCCCTTTGGTGAATAGACACTTTACAATTATATGATATCTCTCTTTATATCTGGCTAATTCTTTACTGTGAAATATGCTTTGTCTAGTATTAACATAGCCAATTCAGCTTTTTGTTGTTGTTATTTTGGCTTTCATAGTTTGATTTTCCCCATTCTTTTACTTTTATTCCACCTATAATTTGATCTTCTCATAGTCAGCACATAGCTTGACCATGATTTATTTCTAATACCTTCTGACAATCCCCAGTCAGTAATTGATGTACTTAGACAATTTACATTTAATGTTATTACTGATATGTTTGCATATAGATTTACCATTTTATCATTCCTTTATGGTTTGTTCCCTTTGTTTTATTTCATCCATTTCCCTTTTCCTACCTCTTTTTGGCATATTTAAACATTTTGGCATATTTAAACATTTTTAGTATTCTATATTAATTTAGTTCTTGTGACTTTTTTGTTATATCTATTTGTTGAGTTATTTAGTAATTAGTCTAGGGAGTGCTGTATACATAACATTTCACAGACTACTTTAGAGTCAATATCCTACCACTTGAGTTGAATATAGAAACCTCAACATTTCTCTTTAGCCTGGCCCCTTTCTGTTAGGTGTACAGTACAATTAGATACAATGAAAACTCCATTAGACAATGTTAACAATTTTTGTTTTCAATCATCAAACATATTTTAAAGAACTCGACAGAAGAATAATAGTCTATTATATTTACCTAGATATTTTCTATTTCTGCTATTATTCCTTAATAGGTGATGGTCTAAGTTTCCTTCTGACATTTTTTTCTTATCTCTAATCTTTGCTAATTCTTTTCTACCAGTTCTGCTAGCAGTGAATTCTCAGTTTATCTTCAAGTGAGATATATTTATTTCACCTTTATGTCTAAAGGATACTTTTGCATATATAGCATTCTGGGCTGGATTGACAGGTCTTTTCTTTCAGCATTTAATAAATGTTATGATATTTATTGGTGGCCTTTGTGGTTTCTGTTTATCCACAATCATTCAAAATTGTAGTTTCCCTTTTATTTTTCTCTGGCTGCTTTCAAAAAATTTTTTTCTTTAGTTTTCAGAAGTTTGATGTGGATTTCTTTGGGTTTATTCTGCTTGAGGATTGTTGAACTTCTTAAATCTGGTTTAATTTTGCTAAATTTGAGAGGTTTTCCATCATTAATTTTTCAAAAATCTATTTTTTTAAGCATTCTTTCTTTTCCTCTTTTAAGGTGATGATGTAAATATTAGATTTTTTAATTGGTCCCTACCTGAAGCACTGTTCATTTATTAATATATATTTTTTCTTCTGTTGTCCAAATTGGTTGATTACCATTGTTCTAGCTTCTAGTTCACAGACTCTTTCCTTAGTCATATCCATGCTGCTACTAAGATTGTCTAGTTTTTAAAAAGTTTTTGTTAATGTTTTTTGGTTAATTATTTTTTGGGTTAAGTTTCAGTTCTAAAATTTTGATTTGGTCTTCTTTATATTTTTCATTTATTTGGCAATACTTTCTAACTTTCCATTCACTTAAAGAGGATGCATCCCTAATTCTCTGAGTATTTTTAGAATAATTGCTTTAAAGTATTTTTCTGCTGATTCTGCCACTTGTATCATTTCTGTATTGGTTTGTTAGCTGTCTTTTCCTAAGTGAATTAAGATTTTCCTGGTCCTTCATATGCTGGATAGTTTTGGATTGTAACCTGGACATTTTTGTATTAAGTGGTGAGATTGTGTCTCATTGAAATGTTGGGGATAATATTGTTGTTTTTGTTTTTGCAGGCACTTGACTGACTTGTGTTCAAGTTCCAAGTAGGGACCAGCCTTCTGTGTGTTACAGTTTCAAATTCAGTACTATTTTCAAACCCTTTACAATACTATAATATTTGGAGATCTCCAGAGTGTGACCAATGTGGACTGGGAAGCGGGCTATCACTTAGTTCTGTTCTCAAGCTCTTTTTAGGTAAGTTGTTTAGGACCAGAGCCACTTCTTCACAGCTCTTGGGTACGCCCAGGAGTTCACAAACACTTCCTGGGTTTGCTTTCCACAGTGTCTTTCCCAGTAGGTTCTGGTTACTTGGGACTCCCAGTTTCAGTCCCCTGACCAGAAAGCTGGGGCTTTATTTACCCTAGTTTGCTGGGGCATTATTTACCTGGTCGTTGTGCCCTGTACTTCTCAGGACTGTGCCTCATTTAAGACCAAGCTGCAGGAGGAAACTGAGAGAAAAAGCAACTGGGGATGTCACTTAGTATCACAGGTCCTGGAAGAAAGAGAGAACAAATTATAAATTGGTAGATCTATACTATGCCAAATGCCAGTAGAGCCATGGGCAGCCCTGTACTGTTTGTGCCCATATGTCACAAACCATATTAGCGTCCAAATTACAACTGCATTTGGTGTGTATTTTCTCATTTTTTCCAAGAGGTTGAAGGGTTCTCATTCTCACCTGGAGAGATTGGGAAAGCATTGCTGAAGCTTAAGAAGAACCCTTGGTAAAATTTTAGACAGCTTACATCATCAAAGTAATATTTTAGGAAAAGGTGCTTAATTTTGAACTGTCAAAGATCTTGGAAATGGGAAACTGGAATTGGAGAGAAAGGGAAAGAAGTTCAAAAGATTAAAGGATTGAGGTTCATTCTGTCAGCTCCTGATATGAACATCATGAGTCTCTCTGCAGCTCCAGACATCATTGTACTTCATGTGGTAGAATACATCCTCCTTAAACATTGTAGAATGGATGAAGAGAAGATAGATGAATGAGAAGCAAGAAAAAGATTCTAGAGAGGTTGTGCAGGAAGGATCTGCAATATTTGTCAAGACATTGGGTGTAGAGATTTGAGGGAGAAGTCTTAAACTTAGGGAGAAGTCTCAGAAGAGATTCTGAATTAATATCTGCTGTATGGAAGAATAAATCTGGACACTTATAAGTTTTTGTTAAGTGAATAAAGGATTGGACGAGCTGGTGTGCAGAAAACAGATGATGCGACTACGCACTAAGTTAAGTGAAAAACAAACTGTATTATATTACAGTGGTAAAATATGCATAACATAAACTTTACAATTTAAAATTTTAAGTATTCATTTAGTGGCATTAAGTACATTTACAATGTTGGGCAATCATCACTACTGTTCGTTTCCAGAACTTTCTCATTATCCCAAACAGAAACACTGTACCAGTTAAACAGTAACTACATTTCCCTCTTCCCGCTAGTCCCCAGTATCCTCTTTTCTACTTTCTGTCTCTATGAATTTGTCCATACTAGGTACCTCATATAAGTAGAATCATAAAACAAGTTTTCAATTTAGGAAAAAATTACCTTTTATATTTGATTTTGCTCCTTACAGCTAAATATGTACAACTCGAGGGTGTGCCCAGGGAGTTCACAGACCACTTCATGCATTTGCTTTCCACAATATCAGCAGTACTTTCTGGTTACTTGGAAAGAAAGCTGGGGCTTTAATTACCCTACTTTCCTGGGCAGAGTGTTACATTTTGGGCCAATCTGCAGGAAAAAACAGGGAGAAAAAGAACAACTGGGTATGTTCCACCCTCTTGGGATCACAGTTCCTCTGAACAGAGAGAAAACAACTTACAAGACATAAGTCTGTGACACATTTAGGGAGCCATTGCCAGTGCTCTCTTCCTATGCTCTTTGGTCTCTAACCAGTAAGGGCTTCAAATGTGCCATATTTTCTCTTTCTTTTCAAGAGGTCGGCAAGTCTGATGTTCACTCGGAGAGCAGGGAATATAAATAGTGATACCTGGAAAATGTGTGCATCGATCCTCCTACCTTTCGCATGCTAAGCGAGCCCTCGACCACTTGAACTCATCCCCCAACTGCTGTGGGCTTTATTTGGTTGGCCTGTTAACTTTATTCAGGAGTGGATGTGCTGTTCTACACTTCATTACCCACGATTTCCGGTGGCCCAGAACACAGGGAATGTCAAAGCCTTTAATGGCCCGGGGCAAGAGTGCAATGGCTACCTATTCCTCTGAGAGGGAAAGGAGAAAAGGAGGAGAAAGTGAACATTGTAAAACTCTGGTGATGCAAAATCTCCCGTTTTGTATTTTCTTGGAGAGAAGAGAGCACTTCCCAGCTGGGGAGTGGCCACCCAGAAGGGCCTGGCTAATTTGGCACAACTATCCCAGATGATAACTTTGCTCTTAAAAGAGGCAGGATTACCCCTTGCTCTTCCCAGTCCTGGCAGCCTAGGAAGAGGCAGTGGCCCCTTCAGAAGTGGCTGGATTCTGGAAGGAAGCAACAAGGACCTTCTGGCAATAGACTCAGGCCTCTGACCATAAGGCTGGGGACATAATCCAAGTGTGACCAATCAGAGCTCTCAGATTTTATACACTGAAGCTAGGAGAAAGAACCACCCTTCCCTTCTAGAACTGCCAGACACCAGATTACTTGCCATCTTCTCTGTCTGAAAGAATGAAGCCTCCAAGAGAAGTGGAGGTGAGATGGGAGGAGTATCCTGAAGGAAATGAGTTCCAGGTGCTAGTCCCCAAAGTCTCTTGAGTGGCCCTAATCCCACCAGAGCTTCCTTTGAGTCTACGAGCTACTCCTGCATTTTTTCCTATAAGTTCACTATTTTTTGTTGCTTAAGGTAGTTTGGATAAGGTTTTGTTACCTGTAACCAAAAGAATCCTGAATAATACAGGAGTAAAAAGATCCCACTCATGAAACTCCCAGAGGGCAGAGAATTTTTTAAAATTAAAACTCAAGCTTCATAGGTAGAAAAAGCTTTGTTCCTGTTAGAAAACTACTGCCAGGACACCAAGAATAATAGTGAAGGGGCCTAGGGAGTCTTCAAGGCAAGGAGAAGAAAGTTTCTCATTCCAAGTCCCCAAGAGCCAGAGGAGATTCATGCACTTCTCTCCCCACACTCTGACTGTGTCTTCTCTCCTGTGAAAACCTAAGTTCTTGGACTCCTAATCCATATCTGAACAATGATTAGTACAGGCCAACTCTTTTCAGTTTTACATAGTAGTTAAACAAGAGTGTGTTTGTGGCTGTGAAGTCTGAACTACAGGCTTGACATGAACTTTCCACTGAAGTTACCCTTCACCACTACTGAGGTTAGCCGAGCCATCTCTACCCAATTTCCTCGCTATGTTTATTTCTGGATTCACATTGGTCACTGATATTTACTTGGATTGATTGCAGTAAAACACACCAAAGCTAACAATGATGAGACCTGAAAAAGCAGAGAATTCCAGAGAAAAGAATAAAGATATTGAAGATGAAAATGACTATAACATGATATTTGTTAAGAAATTACAGCTTTTGAGCAGGTTTAACAAATGAAAGCATGGTCTAGGAACCTAAAGTGCAGATTACTCTATGAATCCCATATCTTTACCCCACCTCTCACCGTCCTACAATTTATTTTACAAATTTTCTCTCATCTCTAAGACATGATTCTTATAGAAAGTATAGAAGAAATGGATTATTTTCCTTCTATGAAAGCAAAATTCTAATATTATAGGGCAGGAACAGCTGCAATGAGCACATGAGAAGTTACTGTATCAAATGTATACCCAGAAACTAGCTAGGCTCAAGAGAAATAGTTAAAACTCATAGGTATGCTAGTTCCAGATTCAGGACCTAGCCCAATTTCCACTCACAAAGCCCCAAGAACACTCACTCACCAGATAAGAGGAATAATGTGGCACTGCATAAAAGGATGAAAGAGGGGTAGAGAAAGGTTATTTTCACTTCCTTGTATAACTTATTTAATGCAAGGAACATACAGATACCTGTTAATCAGAATAAAAAGGGGATAACCCATATAGCTAGCCTAGTCTATTGCCTAGGGACTAATTCCCAAGACCTCAAATTGTCATTTTAGCTCCCCCTACTCTATCTCTTTTTTCACTGGATCCCTCTTTTCCTTAGCAGTCCCTGAGAAGTTTCCAAGAGGCCATGCACAATGGAACACCACCCCAGCCAAGAACCAAGATAATTGAGAGAATCCCCTTCCTCCCATCCCTTACCCATGATGATGAAGGTGATTGTGCAGACCAAGTACTGTTTCCAGGTATCATGAAGGAAATGAGGGAAGGCCAGGAGTACACAGCTCAGGAAAAAGGAAAGAAGAAGGGTGCTGATCATGAAAATTTGTCCAAATATGAAGCTGTCTGAATTAGGGAAGGAAAGGAGAGAAAGGCCAGCAGCTCTCTAGGGCCTCCTTCCTGGGCCTGAAGGCTGAGAGTGCTAAAAGATGCAGTGCAGGGACTTTAAGGAAGGGACTAATGGCAGCTGGTAGGAAGCTTAGGGATGGAGGGAGAAGGAAGCTGCAAAAAGCTCTAGAATAATGATTCTACCTGGACTGGTATTCCTAGAGGTCCCCTGGTTAAGAAATACTTCTGAAATGAGCCACTGTTACTGGTGGGAATATAATTGCTTCCTTCAGGTGTACTGGGGTAGAAAAAGCAGAACAGGATTGGAGCTGGACCATCCCTTTCACGGCACAACTTACTTGATTTTGATAGAGGAATCCAACATGTGATTCATCACTGCAGATTGCAAAGAGAGCACTGAAGAGGACTTAGGAATTGTCTGGTGTTTCTATCTTCACCCAGGTGGAGAGATTGAAGACTCACTACAGAAGGACAGAACAAGTGAAAGTACAGATGAAGATAAGAATGTGATATAGTCTAATTATCCCATATTTCATATAAACAGGCACTGACTGAAAAAAAAAGGTTAGGTTAATGAGTTAGATTTCCTAAGTTCCTTTGGGATTTCTTCCCATTCTTAAGCACCCACACAAGTCCAGTCTCCTTGCCTTTTCTCATACTCAGCTTGCAGGACTCTTCCTCTTACTCATAGCCTAACCAAATCTTCTTCAAGCCACAGACTGACATTTTGTCCCTCACCAGCAAAGACTGAGATCTTTTTCCTTGATCTCTACTTCTTGTCTGAATCCCTTATTATACAGAATCATCTATAGCCTTGCATTGATACTATGTGTTTCCTGGGTATATACCTTTTCTCTCTGTCTAAATTGGAAGTCCCTAGAGCTCAAAGCCCTGACTTCTTCTTAATTTCCCACCACACTTGGCACAGTGCTTTATATGTAGCAGGATCTCAATGAATATCTGTTAACAGCAAGGAAAAATAAAAAGCCATAGCAAATGCTAATTACATTTCTTGGTGACATCAGAGAAGTAATTTTTTTTTTCCCCTGATGCTCTGCAGCCTCAAATTCCCTCTCATCAACAGGCCCCTGGAATCACAGCCTTTTTTCCCTTCTACCATTAATTATCTCAGCTTATGTTTTCTCTTATTTCTTATTTCAACCTTCCCTCCTGCCAGGAATATTCTCCTTCAGCTTTCATTGTTTGATTACACTCTGTTTTTTACAGTGCCTTTTTACATTTAGGCCCATCCTAGCCTCCTCCTCAAGAATAGAACCTTGTAGTCCCTTCCTTTCTCTATTGGTAGGAAATTTAGTGACATCCTAAGTATGTGAACTCTAGCCCCCAACAGAGGTGTAAGATCCTGCCCTGTTCCCCTTGTTATTTAACCCTTCCATCCAGCATGCCTTTGTTTCCCTTGGCACATGTGTGCGCCAAAAGCTACAGCTTATGCCCTTAGATCTAACTTCTAATATTGATAAGGGAGGAGTATCGTATTCCCATACAAGATTGAAGGATACCTGAGAGATAATACAGAATAATCTAGGAAAGATGTGAGTAGAAACTGGTTTTGTGTTAAAGGTACAGTGGGATATACTACACCCTTCACACTCTTTACTAGAATGGTGCTAAGATATGTAATGCTGATGAAGGAATTAACAAATAAATGAGTAAATGAAAAGGAGTTGAAAAAGTGGAGAGTGGTTAAAAACCTCTGTTTTGTAAATGTTAGCTTTAGGAAGGCGGGGATTATTTGTGTCTATTTTATTTACTTATGTATTCTGAGCACCTAAAATACTGTCTGGCACAAGACAGGTGCTAAATAAATATTTGTGGAATGAATGAATGACTGATCCAGGAACAAAAGGCTCATACTCAGGAGGGAGGGTTGGCATATCTGTCAGTTTTCCTCAGTTGACTATTTCTGTTGGGTAAACATACTAACAATAAAAAGGATCATAAGAAACTATTATGAACAATTATATTGAAACAAATTAAATAACCTAAAAGAAATGCATGAATTCCTAGAAACATACAACATACCAAGATTGAATCAAGAAGAAATGGAAAGCCTGAACAGATCAATAACAGATAAGGAGATTGAAGTAATAATTAAAAACATCCTGTCTTAGTCCATTTTCTGTTTCTGTGATAAAAAACCTGAACTGGGTAATTTTTTTTTTCAAAGAGATTTATTTAGCTCACAGTTCTGCAGGTTGAGAAGTCAAAGATCTGGCAGCCTATCTGGTGAGGGCCCTGTACTGCTTCAAAGTGTGGCAGAAAGCAGAAGAAAGAGGAAGCCAGTGCATACAAAGAGACAAAACAGGAGAGGCAGACTCCCTTTATAACAATCTGCTCTCATGGCAACTAATCCAGTCCCAACAGAGTGAGAACTCACTCACAAGACTGTATTAATCCCATCATGAGGGTGGATCACTTAAGACCCAAATACTACTTAAAAGTCCCACCACTTCTCAATGCCTTTACATTGGCAATTAAATTTCAACATGAGTTTTGACATGGACAAATCACACACAAACCATAGCACCTCCCAACAAAGAAAAGCCCAGGACCAAATGGCTTCAGAGTTGAATTCTACCTAACATTTAAAGAACAATTGATACCAATCCTTCTCAAAATTTTCAAAAAATAAAAGTAGAGGGAATATTTCCAAACTCATTTTATGAGGGCAGCATCACCCTGATACCAAAGCTAGACAGAGACTCCACAAGAAAAGAAAATTATGGGCCAATATCTCTGATGAACATAGGTGTAAAATTCTTCAATAAAATAATAGCAAAATGACTTCAACAACACATCAATATGATTATACACTGTGACCAGGTGTGCTATATCCCTGAGAGATAAAGTTGGCTTAACATACCCAAATCAATGGGATATGACATTAACAGAATGAAAGATTAAAAAGCACATAATTATAGATAATGAAAAAGCATTTGATAAAGTTCAGCATCCACTCATGATAAAAGTTCTCAACAAAACAAGTATAGACGGAAATTACCTCAACACAATAAAGGTTATTTATGAAACGCCCACAGTTAACATCATAATCAATGGAGAAAAACTGAAAGCATTTCCTCTAAGATCTGGTACAAGGCATGGATGTCCACTTTCTCTGCTTATATTCAACATAGTACAAAAGCAAATAGGCAAGAAAAAAAAAATAAAAGGCATCCAAATAGGAAAAGAAGTAAAACTGTATGCAGATGAAATGATCCTATATATAGAAAATTCTAAAAAATTCTCAAAAAAGCCATTAAGACTAATAAACAAATTCAGTAAAGTTGCAGGATACAAAATCAAGAAACAAAAATCAGTTGTGTTTCTTTACACCACCACCAAGCTATCTAAAAAGAAATTTTAAAAATCCCATTTACAATTGCTACAAAAAACTAAAATACTTAGTAGTAAATTTAACCAAATGTGAAAGATCTGTACACTGAAGACTATAAAACATTGATAAAAGAAATGAAAGAGGACACACATAAATGGAAAGATTTATGGATTGGAAGAATTAATATTCTTAAAATGTCCATAATACCCCAATGATAGACAGATCACGACAATATCCATCAAAGTTCCAATGACATTTTCCAAAGAAATAAAAACATTTTTAAAATTCATATGGAATCACAAAAGATCCCAAAGAGCCAAAGCAATCTTGAGAAAGAAGAACAAGGTTGGAGGCATCATACTACCTAACTTCAAAATACTAATACTTTGTACTTCAAAGCTATAGCAATCAAAACAGCATGGTACTGGCAAGAAAAGAGACACATAGAACAATGGAACAGAATAGACAGCCCAGAAATATATCCACACATCAATCAATTGATTTTTGACAAAGGTGGCAACAATACACAATGGGAAAAGGATAGTCTCTTTAATAAATGATATTGGGAAAACTAGGAACCCACATGAAAAAGAATGAAATTAGACCTGTATCTTATACCGTACACAAAAATCAACTCAAAATAAATTAAAGACTTAAACATAGGACCTAAAACTATAAAACTCCTAGAAGAAAATATAGGGGAAAATTCTTTGACATTGGCTTTGGCAATGACTTTTTGGATAGGACACTGAAAGCTCAGGCAACAAAAGCAAAAATAAACAAGTTGGACTACATCAAACTAAAAATCTTCTGCACAGTGACGGAAATGATGGAAAAAATGAAAAGGCAACCTATAGGTTGAGAGAAAATATTTGCAAACTATGTATCTGATATGGAGGTAATATTCAAAATATATAAGGCATCCACAAAACTTAACTTTGCAAAAAGCAAATCTGATTTTAAAATGGGCAAAGAATCTTAATAGACATTTTCCCAAAGGAAACATACAAATGACCTATAGAAAAAATTTTCAACATCTCTAATCATCAGGGAAATGCAAATCAAAATCACAATGATATATCACTTCACACATGTTAGAATGGCTATAAAGATAAAAGATAGCAAGTGTTGGCAAAGATGTGTAGAAAGGGGAACCCTCGTACACTGTTGGTGGAAATGTAAATCAGTACAGCCATCATGGAAAACAGCAGTATGGTGGTTCCTCAGAAAATTAAAAATATGATACCATATGATCTGGCAATCCCTCTTGTGGTTATAAACCCAAGGGAAATGAAATCAGAATCTCAAAGCTATATCTGTGTACCCATGTTCATGGAAACATTCACAATAGCCAAAATACAGAAACAACCTAAGTATCTGTTGACAGAGGAATGGACAAATCAAATATGGTCTACATAAATAATGGAATATTACCCATCCTTAAAAAAAAATCCTGCCATTTGTGACATTGATGAAACTGGATGCCATTAGGTTAAGTTAAACAAGTGAGACACAGAAAGAAAAATACAGCATGATTTCACTTAAATGTTGATTCTAAAAACGTCAAATACACAGAAGCAGAGAGTAGAACAGTGGTTACCGGTGACGGGGCGTGTGGAAATGGTGAGATACTGGTCAAAGGGTGCAAAGTTGCAGTTGTGTAGGATGACTAAGTCAAGAGATCTAATGTATAGCATAATGACTACAGTTAATACTGTATTATACCTTGGAAATTTGCTAAGAGAGTAGATTTTAGGTGTTCTCACCGTACACAAAAAGTGGTAACCATGTGAGGAAATGGATATGTTAATGTAGGAATCATTTCACTGTGTATGTATATCAGAACGTCATGTTGTACACCTTAAATATAGTTTTTATTTTTAAAAAATAACTTTTAAAAAAGAAACTGCTTGGGATATAAAGGCCAACTAATTCTGAACACTTTCTCTCCCCAAATCATCCACCCACAAGAACGACTCCCAATACCTCCGTGTAAACATACCCGTAGAAACCCACACTTCTAGATACAGCCCTTTCCCCCATCTCATCTCAAAACACTCCAAAGCACAAGGTCTTTAATCTAGACATTTTTTAAAAACCTAGTTTAACTTAGCAAAGAGACACCCAAAATTTCAGAGACCAATTCCTAGCATGTTTCAGTTGTTTTACCCTAGATAATTTCAACTCTCAGATCCCAGGTAGGGTTGCCCGAGGCAAGAAACAGCCCCGTTCCGTCAACTGCTTCACAGACTTCTTAGCCGCAGAAAATGCAGCCCAGCACCACTCCCTTTCCGTAATACGGAATCTCACCTGAAGGGGCTTCGTGATCCTCCCAGGGATTGCCATCCCTTACCCCTTTCCGCCGGCAGGTGGCGGCTTCCTCCGACGCCGGGAGAAGTACCCGGAGAGACGCTGGCTCGCCCACACAGCCGCCGCTGAGGGTCCTCAAGAGGACGCGTGAGGCAGAGGGAGTCTCCTGAGCATCCACACTTTTCCCGGTCGCCTAAGAAGGAAGTATTCGCCTTCATTTCCGCCAGCAGAGCACGCTCCCAGCTTTCAGGACCGGTGGCCCCACGGGGTCCGCGACTGAACTCAGTCAACCTTCGCACGCGTCGGGGAGATGCCGTTCCCTGGGCAACTGGGCCATTGTGACCTGAGCAACACGCCGGATGTTCCTGTGTAGGCAATATATGAAGCGACCGGAAGGAAAAGCTGCGTGCTCCAGTGGCGCAATCGGTTAGCGCGCGGTACTTATATGGCAGTATGTGTGTGCGAGTGATGCCGAGGTTGTGAGTTCGAGCCTCACCTGGAGCACCACTTTTGCGACCAAAAGGCATAACTGGAAGAACCTTACCCCCTGCCACCATACTCTTTGGTTTTTAATGCGTTTGGAATTGTCTTATATCGTTTATTCTTACTGGTTTCCTTACAGTTTTTGGAACCAAGCAATGTCATTCGATTACCGACCAAATCCGTTGTGCTGCAGTGACTAACCCTTTATCTCTTTGTCCTGCGAGCCAACCTCAGATAAAGAACATCATCTCTTGACATCCTCCTCTCCACTTTGTTCTTATTATCATCGTTTCTCATCGTTTCCGCTGGTGATACTTATTAAGTGGTAAGTAACTTCCTTGAGGTGATATGCAGTGAACTCCATTTGAAGAAACTCAAAGGTGGGAAACTGTAAAGGGTTCCTGCCTGATTAAACTCTGGCTTGGGGGAAAAAAATCAATACTGATTTCTGACTATGGTGTCCCCTCCAGTATTCCTCTCCCTCTCCACCACCAGGCACACCTAATTTTAGCTGATAGGACCAATAGTCATGGAAGATTCAGCGGCTTTTATCAACTGAGAATCAGAACCTGGTGTCCTTGGGTAACCCAACTGCCTGGGCCTGGAAAATGATAAATGACAATGAGGCCCAGAAGCCAGAAATCTGCAGAACATTACAAGAATAAGCATATTGTTGTAGGTGGGGTGGGTAGGATGTAGGTAGGGATTCTGACTTTGAAATATGCTCCCCCTCCCCTGGAGCATATGGAACCCGCAGTTTGCCTGAACATAGCTTTTTATCAGATGCTTTCCCAACTCTTCCCAAGAGGGCGAACTGAACGGAGATATTTGGAGTTCTTTTCTCAGCTTTAAAGATTACCCCAAACCTGAAAGCACGTGTGTCAAAAGGTTGGGACATGTGGCAAAAGGTTAGTGGAAGAGTGGAATGAATCTGGGCACAAAGAACTCTCTCTTGAGATCTGGATTCCTAAATGTGTCCTGCATGTGTCTGGACATCGTACACTCAAAGAGTTATCTCCTGAGGAAGGATAGGGAGGTCCCATTCAGGAAAGCACAAGATTATAATAAAGTGGACAATTTCTCACTTCATAGCTCTTGCTAAGCTACCAGAGTATCTTAAAAACTATCAAAGTATAATATTCAAATATATATGGTGACTAACTGTCAAAGATTTATTTGTCATTAATGAGGAAATAAGGAGTATGGTAAACTGGTTCACATGACAGTAGAAAAGACTGGTAAATGTATAGTCAGTGGGGGCGGGGGCGAAAGAATGCTCAAATAAGATTGCAAGTTTGACTAAAAATCTAGCTAATTGTCCTACAGGGACATAGGGAAAACTATGGTCTTTCGTATTATTTTTTCTAAAAGGCAAATTAGTTGTATCTTTACTAGACAAAAATCATTGAAAACAATCTACAGGATTACCTTTAACTTTATAGAGTCTGTGCCCTAATCAATAGTAAATAATGACCCCTCAAGAGTTGCATTAACTCAGAGGATCAGTTGCCCCTTAAGTGGGCCTGTTAGACAATGCTCTAGCACGATTTTGAAAGGGCACTAGTACTCTTTTGGCCTTATTTCTAAGTTTTGGATAATTTTTCTTAACAAATCTAGCTCCTTAATTATTTTGTCTCTGTCCCCAGTCAATTGAAGATATTATTGAGTATCTGCAAAACATGTTAGAAAAATGGGCTGGGCGCAGTGGCTCATGCCTATAATCCTAGCACTCTGGGAGGCCAGGCGGGAGGATTGCTTAAAGTCAGGAGTTCGAAACCAGCCTGAGCAAGAGCGAAACCCGTCTCTACTAAAAATAGAAAGAAATTAATTGGCTAACTAAAGAAATATAGAAAAAATTAGCCAGGCATGGTGGCACATGCCTGTAGTCCCAGCTACTTGGGAGGCTGAGGCAGGAGGATCGCTTGAGCCCAGGAGTTTGAGGTTGCTGTGAGCTAGGTTGACACCAAGGCACTCTAGCCTGGGCCACAGAGTGATACTGTCTAAAAAAAAAAAAAAAAAAAAAAAAAAAAAAGATGTTAGAAAAATGGTGACCTTTGCCATAAAGAATTGTTATAAACTGGCTTCTGCCAATTTTGTGATATACCACTTTGGGTTTTTTTGGTATATGTTGGTAGGCAGGTGTAGTACAAAGTAGGAGATGGTTATCTATTCTCCTTAACACACTAGCAAGTTATAATGATAGCAGGTTTCCAACAAAATTC
>CAUYRT010043539.1:0-44234 GCA_963574885.1 Lepilemur ruficaudatus | reverse complement strand
GTCCATGCATCAACAAATATTTATTAAGCATCTTACTTTTCTTAGGCATTTTTGGGGATAAAGTCTCTGCCCTTCAAGGGCCTAAAGGTGTTAGGTTTGTTCAGGTAGGAACCTGAAAAATATGTATAGGACAGAATGCGGTTAATGGAAACTCAGAGAGTGATCACAAGGCCTGTAAAACAATAGCCACAGGAGTCCCTCGGGAGGTTGTAAATCTAGCTCTGACCACAGACAGGTGCGGCAAGCTGGCATTCCTATCTCCCCGTGATAAGGACAAAGCTAACCCACTCCCCTATCTCTGCAGGCTGAGACCAATGCAGGGGTCACAGAACTTAGTTGTTTGAAAAGAATTTATGATAGCGGCTGTTCTGGCCCAGGTACTCACTCCCCCCGGAAAAACCCTCTATAAATCCCAAGGCTTTCCCCTCCCTCCCTCCTGGTGGACGCTTTTTTGGACCATCTGCACCCAGATGCTCAAATAAACAGCATTTTGCTACACATGAAGCTTTGCAAAAGGCTAGTTAGGGAGCGGGAGAGTGAAATTAAATGTAGCAAGAGTCCAGCTACAATAGAGGCAGCTCTGCCCCGACTGCCTCGGATCCCCACTGCCGATTGTGTATACTCATTCCCTCCTTCTGCACGCTTCACTCCTAATGCTCACACCTGTGACCTTCTTCAAGAGGAACTCTTGGCCTCCTGGAGACACTTTGCCTCAACACAAAGAGCCTAAGTCCCTGGGAGTTCATGAAGCCCCAGGGGCCCAAGCCAGTGACTGGCGGGACTCTAGGTGGGGCAAATTCTGCAGTGTAATTGGCACTCCAGAGCTCCCCATGGGGTCAGGCTGAGGCTCAGGCTTCCCCTAAAATCACAGCCCAGTTTTGGCTTTTTCCTCTTCCCCACCTGCTCTTTGAAGGGTCGACCTCCGCGACTTTGTTTTAACAGGGCGAAGGAAAAGCACAGCTTTCGGGAAGCCTGGCTCCCCCTCACCAGGTAATGTGCTGTTTGGGACAACATTATTTCCTCCCGCACGGTTATTTATCTGCCTGACCTTTCCTTAGAGACCTTATCACAGAAAGAAATTGGTTTTCTCCCAGTGTACCTATAATTTAAACTCCAGACTCATGGGCTGTGAAGGGGCCTATCTGGCTGTTGAGGAGGGTCGGGGGACCCAGGGGATAGATCCAAAGTGAATCAGGGGGTGAGTTATAGCCGTGGAGACGTGAGTTATGGGAGGGAATGAGTTTTCCGGGTAGATTGAGCTGGGAAGGCAGGGAAGAGTTATCTGTGAGGTGGGCCGAGCGGGACTACAGTGTCTGTGCCCAAGGACATCAAAATCCACAAAGGAGCCGGTGGGGCCTGCTTGGGGGCACATCAGAATGTAGGATTCCCACTAGTGGGGTGCAGACCTGCACCCTGGCACTCCCAGTCTTCACTGTGTTCCTGAATCCCCAACAACATAGTCAAACTGCACAAATTCATTTGTCTAACTCCAGGGAAATGGAAAACAGGAAAGTTACCCAAGATGGGATTATCAGGTAGTGTATGCCCAGTGCAAGTCTAAGCTTCTCGAAACAGTCCCTGTAAGAGGCAGTGCAGGGGGACAGTGACACCCATGGACTCTGAAGTCAGATTCTGTAGGGGGGTGAATCCTGGGTCTACTTTCTGAGCAAATGTGATCTGGACAAATTCCTGAACCTGCCTTTGCCTTAATTTCCCCATCTGTAAAATGGGGCTAACAAAGCAACACTCAAAGAAGGGTTGTGATAAGGAGTCAATGAGCTTATATTCCAGTTTATATACCTGGAATAATGCCTGGTGCTGCAGGAGTGTTTGCACATTAGTGATCCTTAACACTTCAGTAGTATCGGTCTGGTTTTATAGGTAGGGAAACTGAGGCTCCAGGAGATTAAGAAAGTTGACCCCGATTATTCAGCTAGTTCTTTTTTGGAAATATTGCTTAATGCTTACTGCGTACTTGCTAGAAAATGATAAAGCCGGCATTGAGATGGAGAGCCTGTGATCTTGCCATGCCTCACTGCTCACGCTAGCAAGAAGTCTGGGATATTCCACTTTAATTATTTTATTGCATTAAGGTACATTCAGTGCTTTCAGGTGATCTAACAAAGATTCAAATACAGGTCCAGTGGGGATGGCCTTTATGAGTTAAAAGAATGACTTCTAATTAGCACATGTATGGTTTACCTGTGAATGAATGACTAAAAAGGTGTTTGAAAAAATTCTTTCCTGCCTCCTTTGATAGGCTAAATATTTCTTTTGAAACTTCATCTCTTCTATTAACTCACATAATGGACCCCTGCCTTTGATTCTGATCACGGGGGAGGCAGATCTGAACAGGTGTTGCTCCAGGGACCACAGATCTCACATTCCTGCAGGGACAGAGGGGGCCCATTAATGAGGACTAATTGTGGGAGGAGGAGGCTGAGCTAGCCAGAAGGCAGAACTGAAAATCTGTTATGCCACTTTGTCATTTTGAAATCATATAATAATTCAAAACCGCTCGCAAAACTCATTCATCCATTTATTCGTTCAACAGTCCTTCGGTTTCAGGAATAGATGTGAATGATCTAAAATTAGCTTATTGACTATTTGAATGTAAATGAGTGGTTCTAAAATGCTTGAGGAGGCTGGGAAAATTAGCTCTGCAAGGTATTTGAAATATTTCTCTCCCAAGTCTTGCTTACCGTGTTAATTTGCTTCCCAAATCCTTTCTTGAGATGCTGCCAGAAAAAACTTCAACTTGCATTTGTCCTGAACGATCAAGGATTTGAACTCAGTTCCCTGCGTCTCCAAAACCCCCTATGTTTCTCGCTTCATGTCTTTATCCTTGTGTGTGTGTGTGTGTGTGTGTGTGTGTGTGTTTCACTGCATCTGGCATAGTATCTTGCACACAGAGGGCCTTTACGCGGTTACTGTTGATTCAGGGGAACTCAAAGGTTAAGAAATGGGGATCAAATATCAAAGCTAAAAAATACATCCCCCTGTTTCCTTTGAGGAAGAGGTTCGATGTGTTCTTTGAGTCCCGAAATAGATCCAGCTCTTTTGCGAATGGTGTTTCTTCACAGTGGTGGCGATGAGAGCAGAATCCTGGGTCTTCAGCATTCATCTTGGTTCATACTACACCATCCTTGCACCTGCTCAGCGCCTGCCTCCAAGTGGATGTCCAGGTGCCCCCCCAGAACCAGGCCATGGGGTGAATGGGTGAAAGGACGAGGGTCTGAAATAAACGAACTCATAGCACGAGGGCGCAGGCACCCTATTTATATTCCCACACCTCAGAGACCGGCAACAGTGCTCCAGGTGTGGGACATGTTTAGCCAAGATTTATTAGGGGGGAACATAACCGCTTGTTGCTCCTTCTCAAGTGTGTTTTGGGGAGTAGACATCTGGAAGTTTCTGGGGTCTCTTGCTTTCAGGCCAGACATTGCCATGGTAACGTGACACGTTAGAAGGAATTCGAACGTCATCCGGAGCCCCTGTATTAGAATCGAATTGAATATTGGAGGGGAACCCAGTATCAGAAAGGGCAGGAAAATAGTTTGGGGCAAATTCATGGAGAGTCAGAGCTTGTAGTTTGAACCAAATCCCTTTCGTCTGAGGTCTAGAAAGAAATCTCCCTGCCACCCCATCTATGCCAGGGTTCTCCTGGGACTAATCAGGAAGTCACTAGAAAGGGCTAGGAATTTAATACACAGAGAGATTGATGGGAGGAATCTATGTAGTGGTAAACGGAATGCTAACCCCTGGAAACTTAAGGAAAAAGTTCCCGAGACAGGCTGAGCTGCGTGAAGGGCATCAGACATTCCTGGCTCGTCCCTAAAGCATGAGTCCCTCAGCTTAGGCCCTTTCACCTGGCCTTAGCCGCTCCAGCAACCCTGGATACCTGGAAGGAGATCTGTCTCCTCTCCAGTGCACCCACACAGGCCCTCGGGAGCAGGGACCATGCTCAGAAAAGCCCCTAAAACAAGGATAGCCACAAACTGCGGAGGGGTGGGGGCAGGGCTGTTGTTACATGTGCCCAGCAGGGGAGGGCTGGATGAACAGAACATTGGAAGATGGCTTAAAACCAAAGAAAAATTATGATACATAAAATGTATGGCAAATGCATGGGGCAAATCATAAAATTATTGAAAAGTTATATACGGTATAATTTGGCCATATCCATCAAAATTACAAATACACGTAACATTGATCAGCAATTTCACTTTTAGGAATTTATCCTACAGATAGGCTCATACACTGATGAAGTAGCACATGTATACAGTTAGTGATGCATTGCGGCATTAATTATGAAAGCAAAAGTATGGAAACAACCTGAAAACGTAAAAGGGTACAATTAAATAAATACATTATGGCATATCCGGTCAATGGAAGGCCATAAGAACAAGTTCATTCAATTCATTCAACATTTTCTGATTTCCTTCTTTGTGTCAGGTGCTGTTCTAGGTGCTGAAGACACAATGGTGAACAAAACCGTCAAAAATCCCTGCCCTCCAGAACTTATATTCTGGTGGGAGATGCTTCTCTTTATCTTTCATCATGTGAAAAGCGCATGATGCAGGCTCTAATTAAAATGTAGAGCCTGTACTGTACAGATTAAGCATCTTTGGAAGGACACACAAGAAACTGATGCCACGGCAGTCGCTGGCTGGAGGAGAGGAGACTTTCCCTATTTACCCTTTGCATCCCTTGTTTACCCTCCAATTTCGAGCCACTTGGAGGTTATGTATTCAAAAGAATATAATTTCATTTTGTTTATTAAAAGGTAGCACAGAATGTAATTGTTGGTCCCTGTCCCTATACTTCCAACTCCAGCCTCTGCAGGAAAGAGACAAGTTCGGTGCAAGAGACAGGGACCCCTCTGCCTGTCAGTGGAAGGTACTCCTAACTCATTGTAATCCTTTCTGTGTGTGTGTGTGTGTGTGTGTGTGTGTGTGTGTGTGTGTGTGTGTGCGTGTTGATGATGAGCCAACTTTGCCTGGGACTTTCTCAGTTTGATTACTAAAAGTTCCATGTCCCAGGAAACCCCTCAGTCCCGGGCAACTAGGACAGTTGACCACCCTATTGAGATCCCTGACAGGGAGGAGATGGAGAGGGGGAGGGGTAGAGGGAGGGAACAGAGACATCTCTAGTGTACACACTTTGCTCTTGGAGTGCCTCACCTTCCTGGCATTCATGTTCTAAAGTCCCCAGAACATGGTTCCACTACTGACCAGATGCATGATATATTATCTCTCTGAGCCTCAGTTTATCAATACAATGGAGCTAATGATCTTCCCCTCCTGCTATTGCTAAGAACCTACCATCTTTTCTCTACCACCAGCTTCATGCCACCACACCCCTCCTTACCCAGCCGAGCTGCGGCTCATCACCAAACCTACCTGGTCTCCCTCTCTCTCGTAGTTGCCTGACCAAATCCCAACCTGGTTAGACACCATTACCTTCCTACTCTTTCCCCGAACCTGAGAAGGCAAAGCAGCTGGAGAAAATTCCCCCGCGGCGCTGACTGGTCTTACTTTAGATTGTGACCACACGTGTCCGGTAGACCCTTGGCGCGGCTCAACAGCGCCATTGTATTTCCCAGACTGATGCGTTCACCCACTCTCTGGGATGACTTCACAACCTTTCGTCTGCCCTTTAAGCC
Organism: Lepilemur ruficaudatus; assembly: GCA_963574885.1. NCBI lineage: Eukaryota > Metazoa > Chordata > Mammalia > Primates > Lepilemuridae > Lepilemur > Lepilemur ruficaudatus. Next base: position 38,572 of record CAUYRT010043539.1, on the reverse strand, counting down.
TTTGACACAAGACTCCCTCCGTCTTGATGGAGGGCCTTGAATCTGGTTTTGCTGAGAAAATAGAAGCAACCAGAGGAGAAATCTGTCATCCTCCTGCCCCGGGTTCTCCGCCTTCCCTCCTGTCGTAGAGGAAGAGTGATCTGCGCTCCTGCCTGGGGCCAGCTCTTTCCCTGTGCCCTGGCTCCCTCCCCTCCCGCCAGCCCAGAAACACGGCCGGCCCCTGCAACAGTCATTTCTTTCCCTTGTCTCTCACTGCCCCTCGGCCCTCTTACTCCCTCTCTCCCCCATCGCTGCCACCTGCTTAGGACAAGCTGTGTCAGTCTCAGCCCAGTTCTCACCTATCCTTCTTCCCTCGCTCACTGCCAAACCATGTCCAGTTCTCACCTATCCTTCTTCCCTCGCTCACTGCCAAACCATGTCCTCCCCACCCCAAATTCATATGCCGAAGCACTAGCCCCCATGGTGACTGCGTTTGGACACAGGGCCGTTAAAGAGATAATTAGGGTTAGCACACTGACTGCCACACACACAAAACCAGAAACTTTTCCTCGAGGCCACAGTATTTTATTACAAAAACAGAGCAAAAACTTTGAGTGTAATTTAAAGGTAAACATACATAGAAAAATGAAATGTATTGATTTCTATTCATTTAATCCCTGGTTTTAGAATTAAATTGTCAATATTAATTGTAACAATAAGAATATCAACAAGATTTTGTAGATGCTTCATGTGGCCCCAGGGTCAAAACTCGGGGGCCCTCATCTCATTAAGGCTGGTGCCTCCATTAGTGTTAGGTCTGGAGCAGAGACAGAGAGAGAGAGAGAGAGAGACGAAGCCTCATGTGTAGCAAAATGCTGTTTATTTTGAGCATCTGGGTGCAGATGGGTCAAGAAAAGCATCCGCCTCAGGAAGGGGAGAGCAGTAGGTTTTATAGAGGGTTTTGCAGGGGGAGTAAGTAAGTTGGCCGGAACAGCTGCTTATAATAAATTCTTTTTCAAACAACCAGCTCCTAGGATCCCTGCCCCAGTCACATCCATCCTTCAGCTTTGGCATCCTCCTTACAAGGAGAGAGAGGGAGGGATAAACTTCATCTCTATCGGAGGGCAAAGGAATGCAAGCTCCCTTTTGCATTCCATTCCTTTATCTCCCTAGGGTCTGGCAAAGGCTACTTGCCTAATAATAATTAGAGGAAGAGACAGCAGAGCTCGCTCACTCTCTGCACACACAGAGAAAAGGCCATGTAAGGACATGGCGGCGAAATGTTGGTTTGCCAGCCGAGGAGAAAGGTCTCCCCAGAACCCAACTCTGCCGGCACCAGCCTCTGGAACTATGAGAAAATAAATGTCTGTTGTTTAACCCATCGACTTCGTGGTCTTTTGTTACGGCGGCCCAAGTAGGCTGATATACTTATTGTGTTCTGGCCACGCTGACTTTCTTGCTATTTTTCAAAAATTCCAAGCATGTTCCTGGTTGGAGGCTTCATTTGCTGCTTGCGTTGTCCAGGATGTTCTTGGAGATTCCTGAGGGATTCTCCCCTCCTCGCACTCAGATCTCAGCTCCCGTAGCAGTTCTCTGACCATCGTGTCTAAAACAGCCCCCAGCCCAAATCTGCACCCTTGCACTCTGTCTTATCTTCCTTCCTATTGCTTGCCTCTGCCTGACACTATACGTGCTCATTGTCCATCTCTATCTCCCTCATTAGAATAAGAGCCCCTCCAGGAAGAAACTTTGCTCCCTGCTCTAGTCCTTGTATGGAAAGCACAGCCTGGCAGTGGCAGGAGCTTAGTGAGCCATTCCTGAATGTGTGAATGGGCAGCCTCAGGGGCTTCATCCTTTGCCTGGTGCAATTTCTTAGAAGAGTCCGTGTTGTGTCCTGACTGTTCCTCTGGGTAGCGACTAGGGGATATGCCCCAGGTGACCTCAGACATAGCAGGTGCCTTTAGGGTAGAATAAGAAAAGGTCCATGTTAGAGGTGGAGAAATGAGGAAGAGCCTTAGCTTAGAGCCCCATGGTGGGGATGGGGGTTGGCTGGGAAGTGTCACAAGACCTGCCCTTGATGACGTCATTCCATCAGACAAAGACCCAGTAGATCTTAGAAGGTTTCCAGTGATATCTGATGAAGCCCCCTAATGTTCTCAGCAATGGCTTCCCACCTCCACTGCCCACTGCTGAGGAGGGTTCACACTGTTCCGCTGCGGATCAATTCTAATGATTGAAGGAGTCCTCTTCACACTGTGCCCCCCTCTGCCCCTTCTTATTACCCCTGCGCTCTAGCCCTGCTCTCAGGAGCGATGGCAAACTGGCCTTGTTTTTCTTCCACCAGAAACATCACCATTCTTTTTTCACCTCTAAACTCAGGATCTCTGTTTTCAATATTTCCTTTGGCATGAATGAATGAATGAATGAGTGAAGAAATGAATGGTTTTAAGATCTGCACGGTCCTAGTCACCCTCCAACATTCTTGCTTGTTCGGTAACTTCACTTTTAAGTGTGTTGTCCAGAACATTTCTTGGAATTCTTGAATCCTTGGTGCCTAACACAAAGCGAAATAATAAAGGGAGGAAAATAGCACTCAATAAATGTTTGCTGCCTCAATAAACAGCCGAAATCCTGCTCTCAATGGGTCTGCTGCACCTGGGCTGTAGGGAGGCCACCTGGGGAATTTATTTTTCCTCTCACAATGAGTGGAAAGATTATGAAATAGAAAATCATCCTGCTGTCGCTAGAGAAAGTGGGGTCTTGGTGGGGTCAGCCCAATGCCGGAGGCAGCGATAAAGCCTCAGGCTGCTAATAATTCCCTCCCTGTGAATTTATTAAAATCCCATATTTTACCGTGCAGACATTTTGGAAGGGAAATACATTTTCTATTGCCGTTGACCTTTATGTTTCTATTCTAAACTCAGGCTGCCCAGCAGCCAGGGTCAAGACGGCCCCTGCCTCGGTGTCCATCGGCAGTCTGCAGGGACAGGGAAGCCCCAGGCACCTGATTTCTTTAAGGCAGGTGATTTTAGTTGGCTTGGGAGACAGGCTGTGCTTCTGTGATAATTCACTGACTCTTTTGGCTTTTTTACAATTTTTTTACATACTTGCAGTAAAATGTCAAATAATAGAGAACCATATAAAGAAAAGTGTGATAGTCTTCCTATTTTTCCTGCCAATTGTAACTTCATTCCCCAGATCATTAGGGAATGACCTTTTGCACTTTCTTTTTTAAGTGTACAATTAAATGATTATTAGTGAATTTACCAAGTTGTACAGCTATTCACATAAGTCAGTTTTAGAAGATTTCCTTCCCGCTATTGAGACCCCTAATTCCCTTTCCCAACTACATTTCACGCATGACCTTCCCCTCCACAATGCTCACTGCATCCCTCAGATGTGGGTCTACTCCCCCACCCCCCGAATCCCTGGTGGACACTCCCACCATTTGAGCCCCATAGTGTTAATCAGTCAGTACCAATTTGATGGCCAGTACACGTGGGGCCCATTCTTCCGGTCTTGTGTCACCTCACTTCGAATAATGGGCTCAAGCTCAATCCAGGATAATATAAGCGGTGCTAGCTCCCTGTCATTTCTTAAAATTGAGTAATATTCCATTGTAAACATATGCCACATTTTAACAATCCACTCGTGAATTATGCACTTTCCTTACATAAACACACACGGGGAAGCGTGTATGACTGTGCCCCAGTATTGGAAGCCCCAAATGGAATCATACCGTGTACTTTACACTAAAACTTGCTTTTATTCACTAAGACATTCATCATGGCCATAATTTGGGTCAACACACATGGATCTAACGTGGTCTCTCTTTTTTTTTTAAAACAGCTTTATTGAGGTATAAATGAGATATAATAAACTGCACATATTTAATGATATAAGTATTGGCATTTTTAACAGAGTCTTTTTAATGCCACATTATATTTTGTTATTGGAATGCACCACAATCTATTCATCTATTCCTCTACTGGTAGACATTGAAATTGTTTCCTTTTTTTTTGCTAATACAAATATTCTGCACATCCCTCCTCCTTGCCCTCATGTGATTACCCTTATAAATGGAGGCTTTGTTTCTGTGGGGTCGATCACTATCAGTAAGATTGCTGATCAGAAGATATGCTCATTTTGCATTTTGATCAGTCCCACCCGATGGCTTTCCCAGGTCACAGTCCTTACTATGGGTAAGATGCATTGCTAGTTTGTTCTCCTAATGCAGGACCATGAGCTCAAAACCACACGGTGACTCCTCAAACATGTATGTCCCTGCTACAACATTCTTTGTAGAATCTCCCTGTCTCTTTCCTGAATGGGCTATCTGGGAATGGCCCGGCTTGCTTCCTCGCATTTGAATGGATTCGGGAAATATTTAGACCTTTTAATCTGGCTTTAAATCCTTATTTAGTTCATTACTAATGAAACCATGAAACCTATACACGGTAGGTTAGTAACACTGAGGCAGGTTACAGGTTTTCTTAACTTCTCTGATCCTCAGATTCCTTATCTAAAATGGGGCAATAAAGAGTGCCTCACTCATGGGGTTGTGAGGATTAAGAGAAAGCCAAGTGTAAAGCACCTCTAACAGTGTGTGGAATACAATATTTTGCTCAAACAATGGCAGCCATTCTTATTGAGTGGATTCCCAAATCCATGGAAAGGCGGCTACCTGCGTGCAGTGTCCACTCCACCCAGTCAGGAAAAGGGTCATTTATTATGAAAATGCACAAAAGTACAAGTTAGACTTAAAAGTAACTTGTGAGTGTGAGTTTGCAAACTTTTTAGACAGCAGTCCAATCAGACATGGCAAATGACTCCACCTCTCCTACCCATTCCAACTTTCCAGAGGCAGGGAAAAAACCAACTCAGTAAAAAATTGAGATGAACAAAATAGGGACTATGGAAGCAAATTGTTGGTAAGCTTTAATAGCTCAGTGGTTCAGTCACTGATAATTCCACCTAGGACATAAAAGTCGATGTCTAGGAAATTGAGATTGTTAGCCCACAAGACCAAAAGGAAGGGCTTGCATTTTGTGGTAGATCTTCTCATGCTACCTGCAGCACAAGGACCTCACTTCTAGAATCTCTGTTTGAAAGAACATCTGGTCCATATTCCCACTCCAAGCAGGAACCCCTGCTTTGTCCATTTGGCCTCCCATTAAACATGACTGATGATGGAGAACTCCCCACCCAGCAGGATAGCCTACTCCTCTGTTGGATTACTTGAGCCATTAACTTTCACATGGTGCTTGTAGCAGATGCTGTGGGTCCTTTAACCATGCTTTCAGGATGCACTTACATTTCCATTTACTTCCAAAGACCAGCGCCTGCACCTCTTCTCGTCTGCCTTGGGCTGCCAGGACCTAATTTGTGCACTAAAGCAGAAGTGCATTAACCTGTAAATACACAGCTTCTTACCCCTAGGTGTGCAATTTACACCAACAGTGAGACCCTCCCTGGGGCAATAAGCATCAGTCACCCCCAGTGGTAGCTGGCTTAATATCTCCTCCTTGTCAGCTGCTTTCCCTGTACCCATCCCGCTCCTTCTGCCTTCTCCACACCTACCAAATAAATACTTGCACTCAGTCCTTGTCTCACGTCTGCTTCTGGGGGCTGGGGGAGAGGCGACGTGCAGGAGGATCCAGCTAAGACAGTGCCCAAATTTTATCTATGATTTGCACCAACTGGCTCTGGTCCTCCCTCCACAACTGGTCTTATCAAGTCTCTGCACGACAGTTCTTCAGGTGACTTAAGTCAGCCCCTGGGTTTTCCTCTTCTCTAGGCTGGACAGCTGCATTTCCTTGACCAGTTGTTCATACACCAGACGGGCTCGACGCAGTCTTGGAATGCTACTGCCAAAAGCATTGTTTAACCACCATGATCCTTTTGTCCTGGTTTGCCCAAGCCTAAAGTGGGAATAATAGTCCCAGTTCTAGCAGAGAAGCTCCACGGGTGACAAAATGACAGAACTGTGGTGGTGAGTCTCAAGAAAATAGAACCTCCCAGATGAGATGTTCTTTGTTTCACGATGAAGAACCAGGGAGCCCAAGAGGTCAGACAAATATCAAAGTTCATATGGCAAATCAATAAATGGAGACCGAAGTCTGTGTCAGAGAAGAATGGTCCCCACCTTTGTGATTCTGATTACGTGTCTATTCCCAAAGTGATCCTCTGGTGAAACCAAGGGGTGGGTTTAGAGTCCATCAGCATCTTTCAAAGGGTGCAGGGAACAGCATGGAACTTCAAGCCAAGGAAATCTGAATTCAAGTCTTGGCCCTGCCACTGCTGTGTGTGACCTTAGACAGATCTCCTATGCTGTGGCTTCTCCACCCATAAACTTGTTGCAGACAGTTGAGAAGAATGTGATGTAATAATGACTTGAAGACATTTAGCAAGGGCGACAACAGCTCCCAACACGCTGGAAGTACCTGGTAAATGACAGCAGGTAGAGCAGCAGTTGCAGAAATATTACTCCACGAAGGGGCAGTGAATTCCATTCTTCTAAGCTGTGCTCAGAGCTTCAACACAGGTGTCGCTAATGAAAATGAAAAGCTGCCCCTGACCTCCTCCACGCACGGAGAGCTCCTGCGGGGCATCTGGTGAGTGTCACTGTGATAGACATTGAAGGAGCCACTAAAATGACCACAACCCCAGGCTAGGAGAGGACATGTGTTTCATAACCACAGTAACAGGACGGAAAATGAAAGAGAAAGAAGACAGAACCGAGGGACAGTCAGAAAATAGCTGCGGGAGCCCAGAGGCAGGAAGGAGAAGGTGAGGGTTTCATGGTGGCAGCCAAGTTCAATGTCAGCCTTGATGAACAGACTAGAATAAGTAGAGGGCAAAGTGTGTTTGCGGAACAGGGAGCTCTGCCAACCAACGGCCCAAATCTGTGACATGTTGTTGGTATAGTTTGGCCTCCAGCAAGGGCCAGTAACAAGGATATTGGCAATTGGATGGGAAGGGTAGGCTGGAAATAGATCGCCCGCTCCTCCATCACGGCGGGATGAGGCTGAGATGCTATACACAGTGGAGTTCCAAGAGCACCTTTTAATTACCCCATCAAATTCTCCCTCAGACATTCAGCTGCATAGGTCTTAGCTCCTGTGATGGGGTGTGGGGCATCATTCTGGGACCAGATGGGCCTGGCTACGTGAGAAAGTGAATCTAAATTTCTGTTAGCCTGTCTAAAAATATAGCCGTTATTGCCCCTTCGACAGGGTTACTGTGAGGAACGAGGAGACACTCGCCCTGCTGTCTGTACTTAGAACTCCCAACACGCCAAGGGACTCTCTTAACTGCACCTTCCAGCACACCCAGCCAGCCCTGTGTGCTGGCTGCCAGAGACGGTGCTTGCTCAGGGAGACCCAGGAAGTCTTGGGAGTGCATAGAGTGGTCTAAGGGGTGTCCAGACACAGTCTCCAGACCCCTAATATTCCTTTATTTGCCCTAAGTTTTCTGGTTCCCCTTGTTAGACCAAGAGGCAGTAGTAGGTTGGAAAGCATTTTGTTCTTGGAATCAGAATACCTGGTTTGATTTTCGGTTTCTCCTCTTAATGGCTGCGTATCACTGACTGTCTCTGGGCACTATGTTCCTCACCTGTGACGTGGGAATATCAATATCCACTGTGGCTGCTACACAGGGCTGACAGGAAGATCGAATTGGATGAAAGAGATGAAGGCTACGTGGATGCCACAATGCTTTTGCTTTTCATGTAAGAGCCTGCTGTTCGGGCCTCTGCCCTGCTGGGCTGCAGAATTCAGCAGAAGACAGGTTCAAACTGAACACTCTAGAGATTCTGAGGGGACATAGAGGTAAGATAGTGCTGGTGTCTGGGTGATGGAAGAGTCCTTGGGACCCTGGACAGGCACCAGGCAGCATCTCCCGGCACTGCGGGCAGTCAGAGCCATCCATCTCGGCTTCTCAAGTGTTTGTGTTTGCCATTGATAGCGCTGACAGTGACAGACAATGCAATTTTCTCCCACTCTGCTCAGACACAACCGCCATGAGCCCCGCCCCAGCGCCAGCCTGCTCAAGCCCGGGCAGGCTGTGCCGTTGATTCTTGATGATTCTCCGACAGTCCCCGAGGCCACCGTGCCCAGATGCCCTGCCGGGGTTGGAACAGGGGATCTGCATGGGCTGATGGACGGATGGAGCTGAGCCGGGAACCCCTAGCTGGTGGCCTGGCGGTGGGGAGGGGCAGCTGGCTGCAGACATGGAATGAGGGAGAGCATCAGGGCAGTTGACTGGCCCTGATGGGACACTGAGCCACCCAGGTGCCGGCTGATCACCAGGGACTCCTGGAGCAATGGGGCTGGATGCAGTCCTTGCTTGAGCCTGGGCAGGGAGGGTGAGAAGGCCAGTTAAAGACCAGGTTGTTCCAGGTGGTCAGGTTTTCTCGTTCTGGAGATGAGAAAGCAAGATTGGAACTCGCCCCGGCTGCGGCACCTGGGTGGCCACGTGCCTGTCCGCTCCCCACCTGCTTCCTGTGCTCCAGCCACGAGGGCACTCCGGCGGCAGCAGGTCACTGTGCTTCTGTAACCACAGGCTACTCCCATTACCTGGGATGCCACCCTCCACCCTCTGCCTTTTTAAAAACCTGGCTGGCTGGCTGACTCCTACTTATCCGCAGAAGCAGTTGAAGCAGACTGTTTTGATACTCACTCCCGGACTGGGTGAGCACTGGGCATTCTCTCTTGTTGGCCTTATCGTAGCACATTGAAATTGGCTTGTGGACATTTTGAACTCCTGTGGACAGGGCTTCAGTGACAGAGTCGTAACTTAACTTAGTCTCTTCTATAAGGTGGCTGGACAGGGAAAATTTCAGTAAAGGTTTGATGAAAAGATAGATGGGTGGAGGGGTAAATTAATGGGACAATGCAAGAAATGACTCCAGCACACAGGCTGTGATTTCACGTGGATCTTTCCTTGGAGACTGGCATCTGGGAAATGAGCAGAGTGGCCCAGAATGTACCCGTCCCCAGGCATAATGGTGTTCACTGTTCACAACTGAAGACACTGGAAATTGCTTTTGCCCAGACGGTGACGCGAATCGCCCTGGCCAGCATCCCCGCACACCCCTGGCACACACACCTTGCCTGGCACAGACTGGCATGGCCCATGCTGAATCCTACTGGCTCTCTGGGATGGAATGAATATCTGGCCTTGATGTCTGTTGTCCCTATTTCCCAGCAACTCTGATGAAAATGAGGCTCTACTTATGTTTCCAGCTCCTGTTGGTAAATCCTACTAACCTGGCTCTCTCTGGCCACTACTAGCATGTGCTTCCAGCTCTTCCTCCTTCACCCTCTATCTTCCTAACTGGTCCAGTTACAAAGCTCTTCCTGCTTTTGGAAGGAAACCTGGACTTAGAAGTCCCATCCTGGCATGAGGAGCCCTGTGGATCCATGCCCCAGCAAGACAAGCAAAATCAGTGAATCGATTAAAAAAATCCAAACCATTTAAAGTCTCTGGAAACTGTTCTAAGGGCGCACAGTAAATAGAGAAACATTCACAAAAATTTACTAAAACTTAGTGAGAACAGTGAAGGTCTGTGGCACGGAGCCACAACCTGCTGCCTGTCTCCCACCCCAGCCCCAGTTCAGCTGGAGGGAAGCTCCACTCTGGCGGCTAAGAAGTCAGGGCTCCCTCTCCCGCCATCCCTAAGCAAGCATTAGTTACCACATGTGATGGTCACTTTTATGGGTCAACTTGGATGGGCCATGGTGCCAAGACAATGTGTTCAAGCATTATTCTGGATGTCTCTATGATGGTATTTTTGGATGAGATTAACATTTAAATTGGTGGACTTTGTGTAAAGCAGATTTGCCTCCATAACGCAGGTGGGCCTTCCCCAGGCAGTCGAGGGCCTGAATGGAACAAAAGATTGACCTCTACCCAGCAAGAGAATTTTCTGCAGCTGATGACAGCCTTGAGACTTGAACCAAAACATGGGGTGGAAGGGGTGTCTTTCTTGGGTCTTCAGGCTGATGACCTTTGGACTTGAGCTTAAGCATCAGCTCTCCTGTGTCTCCAGCCTGCTGTCCCACCCTGCAGATTTTGGACTAGCCAGTCTTCATAATCACATAAGCCAATTCCTTAAAATAAATCTCTATTTCTCTCTCTCTCTCTCTCTCTCTCTCTCTCTCTCTCTCTCTCTCTCTCTCTCTCTCTCCACACACACACACACACGAATGTGAATATAAATATGTGTGTATATGGGTGCAGGATACGTTGGATAAAGTCTTTACCCAAAGTACAGCAGGCTGAGAAAACTGGAGTCCCGATCACTCTAGCCCCTGCTCATATGTAGGACAAAAATTTCCTGTTGGGAGAAGTAAGCTAAGAAGACCAGAGGTCACCACCCCACCCAGTGCCCAGAGTAGTGGCTCAGAGATTTTTGCCTAGGGAAGAGGCAGTCCATAAGAAAAGAGAGTTCCAAAGCTCCCCTTGAAAGAACTGACTTCATTTGAAACTTAGTGTGGCGAAGTTCAAGCCTGAGGATATAGTCCAAAACAATTAACTTTTCTTAAGAGCAATGAGTTTAGCCATAGTCCAGTTAGTTCACCAGAGAGAACTAGGGAAAAAGACAGCTAAAGAGACACCCTTTTGGGGTCAGAGCAAACCTCAAAGACCAGATTCAGAAACTACCCCTTCCTGAAGTTAATTGGATGCACCTGCTGAGCACTTTATGCCCTGGGGCATTGTTGAAAACAATACAGCAAGCAGCCAGCAATCAGCGGAGCTAAAGACCGGGTACCAAATAGGTACCTAATACCAAAGAGGGCAGATGCTCAACAGAGAGATCAGGTAAAGAGGGAGAGCTCTGCTAAAACCACTGCCGCCCTGGGGCGAGGGCGCCTGCTGGGGAGCAAGCAGCATCAAAGGCTTAACACCACAAGGGAGCTGTAGACTGAGCCAGAGTATCCCAGCCAGTCACAAAACGGGCAATCAAACAAGACCTGGAGTCCGAGAGGGGAATCAGTATCCAGAGTTGCTACAGTGTATTACCTAAAGCACTCAGTTTCCAACACAAAATTACAAGATATGCAAAGAAACATGAATGTGTGACCCGGACTCAAGGAAAAAAGCAGGCCACAAAAATGCCAGTGAAGAGATCCGATGTCAGATTTAACAGACTAAGACTTCAGAGTAACCATTATATTAATACACATGTTAAGAGAACTAACAGAAACCATGTTTAAATAAGTAAAGAAATATCTCATCAAAATGGAATATATATATATGTGTGTGTGTGTGTGTGTATTTATATTTAAAGGCCTGAGTAGAACAAAAGATTGACCTCTGCCCAGCAAGAGCAAATTCCGCAGCAGACAGCCTTGAGACTTGAACCACAACATGGGGTGGAGGGGGTGTCTTTCTTGGGTCTTCAGGCTGATGACCTTTGGACTTGAACTTAAGCATCAGCTCTCCCCTGGGTCTCCAGCCTACTGGCCCACCTTGCAAATTTTGGACTAGCCAGTCTTCATAATCACATGAGCCAATTCCTTAAGATAAAAATAAATCTCTCTCTCTCTCTTTATATATATACACACACATATAAATATGAATATATGTGTGTGTGTATGTACGGGTGCAGGATATACTGGACAAAGTCTTTACTCAAGGTACATATATATATATATAAAGGTATATATATGTATGCGTGTATATATATATGTATATATATAAAGGCAGAAATTATAAAAAAGAACCAAGTGGGAATTCTGGAGATGAAAACTACACCAAAATGAAAGCACATTAGTAGGGCCCAGTAGCAGATTTGAGTGGACAAAAGAAAGAATAAGTGAATCTGAAGGTGGATTAACAGAGACTATGCCATCCAAAGAACAGAGAGAATATAGAATGAAGGAAAATAGCAGAGTCTCAGAGAAACGTGGGATACTTTTAAGTGCACCAACATATGCTTAATGGGAACAGATAGGAACAGAAAAATATTCCAAGACATAATGCCTGAAAATACCCCAAATTTACTTAAAAAAATATACATATGCAAGAAACTCAACAAACTTCAAGTAGGATAAATGCAAAGGGATCCATCCACATCTAGATACATCACAGTAAAAATGCTGAAGGACAAAGACAAGGAGAAAATCTCGAAAGCAGCGAGAGGAACATGACTTCTCACAGGAAAGGGAATCTCAACAAGGTCAACAGCTGAAGTCTCCCCAGAAACAACGGAGGGAGGTGGTACGGCTGACATACATATTCAACGTGCAGAGAGGAAAAAAAAACCAAAAAACAAAACTTTTAACCAAAAATCTTATATCCAGAAAAGCTATCTTTCAAAAATGAAGGTGAAATAAAGGCATTTCCAGATAAAATAAAAACTGAGAGAACTCACTGTTGCACTCACCCTATGAAAAATGCTAAAGGAAGTATGTCATGTTGAAAGTAAACAAACCTAGATGAAAATTCAAACCCACATTAAAAAAACAAAGAGCACCAGCAAAGGTAACCATATAATTATAAAATAAAACATAAATGCATGTTTCTTCTCTTAACTGATTTAAAAACACACTGTATAAAACAATATGTATATAATTGTATTTGGGGCCTATAATGTACAGAAACATAATATATTTAACCATAACCGCACAAAAGAAGGAGGTAGACGGGGCAAAGTTGTGTTGAAGTAAAGAAATGACGTCGGAGAGTAACTTGAATTCACAGGAGGAGAACCAGAAAAGATAAGTAAGAAGGCAAATATAACAAACTTTATAAATATACACTTATTCTCCTTTCTTTTCTCAGCTTCTTTCATAGACATAAAACTACATGAAGTAATAACTACAACAGTATATTGGGTTTGTAATACATTAAGATGTAATAACAATAACAGAACTAAAGGGGTGGAGGGGAAATAGAGCTATGTAGGAATAACATTTCTATACTTCACTGGAATTAAGTTAGTGTAAATCTGAAGTAGACTCTGATAAGCTAAAGTGTGTATAGTAAGCCCTAGAGCAACCACTTAAAAAAAGGTCAAAAAAAAAACAAAACGCAAAAACTAAAAGAAATTAAGGAAATTAAAATGTTACACTAGAAAATATTCACCTAATGCCAAAGAAAGCAGTCAGGAGAAAAGAAGAATAAAAAGACACGAGACGTGTTTAGATAACAAAAAGGAAAATGGTCGGTGTGAATCCAATGATATCAATAGTAACATTGAATGTAAATGGATTAAAGAACTCAACCAAAAACCAAGGTTCGTCTATGTTCTGTACACAGGAGACACACTTTAGATTTAACGATACAAATGTATTGAAAGCAAAAGAAGGAAAAAAATGTATCATGCAAACAGTAGGCATAAGAAAACCAGAGTGGGAAGCTATACAAATACCTGGCAAAATAAACTTTAAAACAAAAAAGTTATCATTATAAAATATTATTTTATTAATACAAAGACAAATGGTCCATGTATCAGGAAGTCACAACAACTATAAAAATATATGCACCTAGCAACAGAGCCCTGCAATTTGTAAAGCAAAATCTGACCAAATTGAAGGGAAAAAATAGACAATTCAACACTAATAGTTGAGAGTTTGAGGCCACGCTTTCAGTAATGGATAGAACTCCACAGAAGACTAACAAGGAAATGAAAGACTTGAACAGCACTCTACACAAAGTCTAACACACCTCTATAGAGTACTCAACAACAGGAAAATACTCATTTTTCTCAATGTTTTATCATGGAGTATTCTCCATCATAGATTATAGGCCAGGTCATAAAACAAGCTTGGAGAAATTTAAAAAGATTGAAATTGTACAAGTGTGTTCACTGATTACAATGGGGGTGAAATTAGAAATTAATAACAGAAAGAAATTTGGGGAAGCAAACAACACACTACTGAATAACCAATGGGTGAACAAAGAAATCACTGTGGGAATTTGAAAATAAAGACACAACACAGCAACTTGGCAATGGAGTTCTCCTCTGTGAAATGGGCCAGATAGTCCCTGCCCAGCCTGTTTTAGAGTGTCCTTGTGTAGGTCACAGGAATCCATGAATGTGCATGTGCTTTGTCAATTGTCTTACAGGTGTAAAGTCCAATCGTGACTGACCCTGCTCTCCTGTGTGGCACACAGCCCCAAACGTCGACGCTGCCAGCCCCACCGCCATGCCTACACGTCCTTCCCCCATCTGCCTGGACCTGGAGACCCCTGTCCACTTTGCTCTGCTCCCCTCATCTCGGGACAGGGCGAGGACTGCTGATGTCAGGACATGTCACTCCTCCCCAGCTTCCATTTTTCTCCCTGTGGACCTCATAGAATGTGAAATTTGAAAGGGCCCCACTGGAGCATCTGGGCCAGCCCTTCCCTTAAAGAAGAAGAAAGTAAAGTCCAGGGAGGGAGTGACTCCCCAAGGCCACAAGGCCTGGACAGTGGCAGAGCCTGGACTAATCTTCCTCCCCTGCCCCATGACCACAGAGACCTCAGGACACTCCCTGCTGGTGTCTGACGCCAGCCTCTGACAGGTGGGCCTTGCCTCAACCCCGCCCCCCAACACCACCCCCACATCTCCAAGTCACTTTGATTTTAGAAGCCAATGCTTCAGTGTTTAACATGAGCCAGACACTCTGTTCTCAGGGTGCCCTGGACAACCCTACATGGACGGCACCAGTGTTCCCATTTCAGGAAGGTTAAGTGGCTTACTTGCCAGGGTGCACACGCCTGGAATGCGATGGAGTTGGGCTTTGGACCCACCCAGTCCAACTGCAAAGCCGATGCTCCTCAGGCAGCCCCTCTTGTGTCTTGTCCACCTAGCCACTGACCCACCTAGCTACTCACAGCCCGATGCCCACTTCCCTGCACGCCCCCTGAGCACTCATCTCGGGCTTCTGCCTCTGCAACTCCCCACCGCCCAGGTCCCTTCACCCTCCTGTCCATGTCCATCAGTGCAGGGGCCCTGGCCTGCATCCTGCTCAGTCCACAGGACCCCGCTGGGCAGGCTTGGTCTCTGTAAGAGGGGACATGGCACGGTCCTACCTCACAGGGCTGTCGGGAGAATGATGACCCTGAGAAACAGAAGATGTGTGTTATTTTATAGCAGAGCTTCCTGATTATGAAAGAAAAAACAAGAAATCTGGACCCCAATTCACTAACTCACCTGCGGTGGGGGGGTGGCAATGCCTGTGGGTCCCCTCCACCTCCCATCTCCCCGCCACATGAGAGAGAAGCTGCCCCAGGATGTCTGAGCTGCCTCGCAGCTCTAGGACTCAAGGATGATCAATGCAGGTTTTTATTATGTCCCTTTCTTCCTCCGTGTGCCTCTTAAGTGATTAGTGTAATACTCTGTACACAGCAGACTTTTAATTAATATTTGTGGAATGCATAAATGCATGAGCCACTGAGGAGCTCAGTGGGAAGGAACCTGTGTGACAGCAGTCCCCAGCACCCATCGAGATGTGTCTCCATCCCTCCCTAAGGGAAAAATTGGCCCAGCAGCTGCAGCAATGCCTGGGGCCCCGGGGCTGAGGTGTCCCTTGGCACAGCCTGTTACACCCCCCAGAAGAGAGGAGGGAGCAAGCTGGCTCTCCAGTCTCCCAGGTGAGTGGGAAGGGCAGGAGTGTGAGCTGAGAGAGACTGGGTTGGGCTGCAAGAGCTGAGTCTCCTCTGAAACTCTGGGTGGGAAGGTGGTGTCCTCCCTCCCTGCCATGCTTGGCCCCTGACTTCCCATCCTGCCTGCCTTCAGGAAACAGGGACTCTCCTTCTCCAGGTGCACCCTCTGCCTCCCCAAGACCCCCATCTTTGCTTAGTCCAGCCCACTTCCCCTGCTGAGAGGAGAGGATAGGGTCTTTCTCTGGGGGGGGGCTCCACAGACAGTGGGGGAGGGGTGTCTTTCCTAGCTGAGCCCCTTTCCTCCTCTCCACACCTGTGGTCCCGGAAGTTTCTAGCACGGATCTCACTATTGAAGTGAAGCTTTTCCAGTTTCTATGAACGGATTGTGAGCTGGCTGCCCGGCTCTGGACCCTGCTCAGGGCCTGGCTCCACCCTCTCCACGCTCCCTCCCATACAGAGCGGTCACAGGTAGGCCTATCATCCTGCCAGATGGTGGGTTACTTGAGGCAGGAGAGGATGACTGGCTTCTCTTAAAGTCTGCCAGGTCTGACGCAGTGCCCTGCCTCGACACCCACCTCTCCGCCAGCCCTTGCCTGCTCTCTCCATCACCACTCCCTGCTCCCTGTATGACCCCCCTCCTGAGCCAATCCTGAGCTGGTGTGGATTGGAGAAAGATACCTATGGGCAGGTACAGAATTTGGGGGCTCAGCTTTGTGCTCCCTGAAATCTCCAATGCTGCCAGTTTGAGGGCTGTACTGCAAGTGAGCCTCAGGAATGCCAGGCGCCTCCAACTGTGCCACCTGCCACCAGGCTGGACTTGTGTCTGCCCTCTCCCCAGCCCCCCAGGTAGGGACCAGCTGTGGGTGCCAGCCTCTCTCTGTGATCCAAGCAGCTACTTTCCAGTTTTTCACGCATGTCCTCATTGACTTGCTCAGCTCCTGTTCACTGCATCCCTGCTCTGTGCCAGGCACTGTGCTAGGTCCAGGGAATGCAGTCGGGATGTGTGGATCTTCAGAGTTCCTGAGGGGGAAACGGAGGCTCAGGGAGGTTAAATGAGAGGTGATCAGATGTGGTGGAGTCATCAGGAGACCCAGAGAGTCCTTGTCCCAGTCTGCAGAGGACTCTCTCTGGAACCCTGGGTCACCTCCTCCTCTTTCTAGACATGAGTTCCTCTTCCTTAAATGAACAGGTTGCAAGGGACTAAAGGAGATGGTGGTTCTTAAGGTTGAGAACCCACTCAATGAGAAAAATAGAAACTCTTCTAAGATGTGCTCATGCACATGACATTTTGAAAAATAACTTAAATGCACTCAGCTGCTCTGAAAGGCTGGGATGAGATGCTCTCTAGGAACCTCTCAACTCCTAAACTGACTTAGTGCCCCGGGCCCTACAGTTAATAACTCCAACCAGTGCCCAAGACCCCAATCCGTGCAGAGTGCATCCGGATGTCAGATTTTATCTGCTTTTGATTTTTCATTTTTTGTTTGCTTTGTTTTGACCCAAGATCATGGAGACATCAGGCGTTGTCTGACTGGTCCAGGGACACAGCAGGGCTGATCAGTGATTGCTGGAGTCTTCAGGAGAGGCTTCCTGTGTGTTTTCCTTCCCACCTACACCCAGCCTCAGGCTTAAGGCAGCTGGGGGAGGGGTGTGATTCATCTTCCTAATAAAACACATCCATCCAGTTTCCTGAGCAAACAGATTGGAGAGATTCCCCAGGGCTAGACTCCGGGATATAAAGTAATAATGTTATCAGTCTTCACAGAGCTATTTAAATACAGATTGGGTTGCTGGGGAGATGAAAGGGGGCGCCTTTTGTTATGAAAATGAAGGGAGATGGGAGGGTTGAGTTTGTGTTTTGATATGTTAATAAGCTTGGAAGCCACCCAGGGAGGGGACGGCCGGCGAGGCTGAGATGCCCAGCATCGTTATTTGTGCAGTTTAATTTAACAGCTAGGCTACAACCGGGCTGCCTTCGGGATTGTGTAAAGATAATTACGGCCCTGTTATTAATCAGATGCCTGCAGGAGGTGGCTTGCTGGCTTGCCGCTGCCTGGGCTGCATACAGATCCGGGGCCGCCCTATGTGGCACCATTGTGGGCTTGTTCCGCCATCTAGTGACCACTCCAGGAATTGCTTCGGGAAAACAAGAAAAACAAGGTGGGATGTTTGGGTTTCTTTTTAAACGATGCAGCCATCTTCTAGAACCAGAAACTGCTGCCCTTTCCGAAAAGATGGGCTATGGAAAGGTCTTTGGAAATTAAGTGGCCCATCTGCCCTTTTTACTGATGCGGAATCTGAGGTCTGAGAGGATAACTTGCTCGAGGACATAGTTATTGATTGAGATTAGGTTCGTTTTATTTCGAATCCCTTGACGTCCTTAAAATGCCAATGTATACACACACAAATACTTCTCCATCCCTTACTCTTGCATTCATTCTGCTTTTCAACTCTTCCGTATGACGTTTTGATTTAATTTTTTGTTTTTTCCTTTGGATTCAGATCCTGATTTTGCTTAATCCTAGTTTCCCCTGGTCCCTGCAGAGGGTGACTGAGTGAGTGCATCTGGAAACATCACAGCAGCTGGTGGAGGGCAGTGGATGGGACAGCAGAGAATGAAGTCACTTGTGGAAGGGGTAGGCCGGGGACAGGCGGGGCGTGCTCAGAGGGAGGAGAGCTGCTCTGGGAGAACGCTGCGCTCGGAGCTTTTCTCAGTCTAGGGGAGCCGACGAAAAGATTATGCTTTTGGCTTTACTCCTTCTTTCAACACCCCACACTTGCCTACTAAGCACCAACCAACAGAGCAGGCACTGGGAAGGACGGAAGAATAGGGCAAGTCCCTGTTCTCCTGGTCACAGTCCTGGCGGAGAAACAGACACATGAACAGATATCCCAGAACAGGGTGTGCTTTGCAGCAGACGTGCAGCCCTGGTGAGGCTGCAGACCCAGCTGCTGGCCCCTCTGAGGCAAGGCCTTTTCAAATAGAAAAAAAAAAAAAATACATATATATGTTAAAATTGAGATTAAAAAAGTTTCATTTTCACCCCATATCTCTCAAAGGAAATTAAAGTGAATCTAATTCATAATCCCAGCACCACTTCCTATAACCCTCTTTCCCTCCTCCTCAATTATTCTCATACTCCATATTCTGAATTTCATTAGCTAAAAAGATTAAAAGGTGGGGTAGTTAGAAGAATGAAAAGACACGCCACAGAATGGGAGAAAATATTTGCAAAACACGCATCTGATAAAGGACTTGTTTTCAAAATATATAAAGCACTCTTAAAATTCAACACTTGCAAGACAAACAACCCAATTAAAAAATGGGCAGATGATCTGAATAGAGACCTCATCAAAGAAACCATGCATGCTTTTAAGACTCCTCTATGTCTTTTTGGGGCTTGATAGCCCCTTTCCTTTTCTATCACTGAATAATATCTATGGCATGGGTCTGTATAGATGGCAAATCAGTACATAAAAAGATGCTCAACATCATGTCATTAAGGCACTGCAAATTAAAACAACAGTGAGATGCCACCACACACCTGTCAGAATGGCTGAAATCCAAAACGCTGACAACACCAGATGCTGGTGAGGATGAGGGGCAGCAGGAACTCTCACGCACCTCTGGTGGGCATGCAAAATGGTGCAGCCACTTTGGGAGAAAGTTTGGCAGTTTCTTACAGCACCCAACATATTCTTACCATATAATCCAGCACGGGAGCTCCTAGGTATTTCCCCAAATGAGTGGAAAACATACGTCCATACAGAAATCTGCACACAAATGTCTATAGCATGTTATTCACAATTGCCAAAAATTGGAAGCAATGAAATCAACCAAGATGTCCTTTAAGAGGTGAATGGATAAACTGTCATTTATCGTATGATAAAATACTATTCAGTGATAAAAAAATTAGCTATCAAGCCATGAAAAGACATGGAGGGACACTGAATGCATGCTGCTAAGTGAAAGAAGTAAATCTGAAAAAGCTACATACTGTATGATTCCAACTATATGACGTTCTGGAAAAGACAAAGCTATGGGGACAGTGAAGAGAACAGTGGCTGCCAGGGGTTTGTAGGAGGAAGGGACGTGGGTGTGAGTGGAGCAGAGGGGATATTTAGGGGGTGAAACTATTCTGTATGATGCTGTAATGGTGGACACAAGTCATTATACGTTTGTCAAGACCCATAGAACTGTATAAGGCAAAGAGTGAACTCTCATGTAAACTATGGACTTTAATTAGTAATAATGTATCGATACTGGTTCATCAATTGTAACAGATACACCACAGCAATGCATTATTAACAGGGGACACTGCATGCCAGGGGAGAGAGGATATATGGAAACTCTATATACTTTCTGCACAATTTTCCATACGCTTAAAACGGTTCTAAAACTAAAATCTATTAATTAAAACAATGAAAAATAAAAAGGCAAGGTGGCGAGGGGAGACTGACTCCCTCCCTCCTGTCTTTCCTCCTCCCCCACCGCCTCCCTGTCCCTGTTCTCTGTGGGGTAGATTGTCTGCGTCTCTTCCCTGTCCATCCCTCCTCCCTTCTCTCACCTTTGAGCATCAGCGCTTCTCAGCCCATCCTGAGATTCTGCTTCCAGAACATCTGGGACTACAGTGGTAGCCTACAGAGTCTATTTGAGTTGGCAGGTAGGGGGTGTGTGAAGGTTCCCAGCAACTGGGCTCTGGATGTCACACGAACATTGCCGTAACGTCATGGGCTTACTCTAAGGCCTCCTGCCATGAGGGCTGGTCACTATGTTAGCTCAGAGGCCACGGCCCCTGTGCTCCTGAGGGGTTCCTGCTCCTGAGAGCAGTTTTATGCATCTATCTCCCTGGCTAGACTGCAAACTCCGGAAGGTGAAGATGATATGCAATTCACGTTGGTATTCTTTATTAGAATAACTCCAGAGTCTAAGGCAGAGTATGTGATCAAACTTAAATTAGCAAATAAATAAGTTAATGCATTTAGCATCCATGGTAGGCTGAAGAATGGTCCCCTACAGACATCTAGTCCTAATCCCTGGAACTCATGTTACCTTATATGACAAAAGGGACTCTGTGGATGGGATTAAGGATTTAGAGATGAGGAGATGATTCCGGATTATCCAGGTGGGCTCAGTGTCATCAGAAGTGTCCTTATGAGAGGGAGGCAGGGGAAGGTGGGGGGAGATTTGACAGCAGCAGAGGAGATGGCAATGTGAAGAAGAGACTAGAGTGATGTGGCCACAAGCCAAGGAATGCTGGCAGCCGGCAGAGGTGGAAGAGGCAAGGAAATGGGCTCCTCTCAAAACCTCTGTCTGGAGCTCAGCCCTGCTGATGACTTGGTTTCAGCCCAGTGACACCCATTTCAGACTTCTGACCTCCAGAACCATAACACCATGCATTTATATGTTTGTGAGTTTTCACAGCAGCAATCAGACCAATAGAGCATCCTCCACGGCAGATGGCTTCTTCCTGATTCTGCTTATCTTTCTGGGTCTCTCTCTGGGCTGTCACCTTAGTCTAGTTTGCAGATTTATCTTCACCTTCTTAAAGAGGTTCTCAAATAGTTTAGTAATATCCCCAGTTCTCAGAGACTCTGCTGGACAGAGGCAGGAGATGCCCTTCCCAGCCCAGGTGGGTCCCGGGTCCAGCCACAGGAAGGTCAGCCCCAGCTCTTGTGTGGAGAGTTTCCTCTGCTGCAGCTAGCAGGGCAGTGGAGGAGCACGTGGGGTTCTTTAAGAAACCTCCAACGTGGCTGTGGCTGTCAAAAAATTGAGTTTGGGCTCTGATGTCTGACACTGGCCCCCTCCCTAGTGTAGCATGTGGGGACTTACTCCCCAGCTCTTAATCCTAAAGCCACAGGCCCAACTCTTTCTAGTCACAAGGACCCGTCATGAGACAGTCCATAAGGATACCTGGGCTGCTGCACTCAGCATCTGATGGGCTGGTGTCTGAAAAGTCCCCCAGCTGACTCTGCCAGCAGCTGTCTGAAAGCCAACCTGGCATCAGATAGGCCAGCGGTCCCCAGCCAAAAGGCTCTGGAAAGTCCTTGGTGACCACTGGTCAGGCGCTATGGCCGGCTGAAGGCTGTGCCACTTATCCAATTGGTCCGTTTGAAGCTTAAGACTTGTTCATTGATCAGGTTTATTCAGACCAAGCTGACAGGCCCAGTATCGGGGTGTGATGTTCAATTACACGGGGAATGGGAAGCAGAGCTGCCCACTAGGGGACTGACCATCTGCACGTGTGCTTAGTGAGATTGGGGCAGGGGTTCCTGGTCACGTGGCCCACCCTCTTCCCTGTGCTGCTTGTCATTTGTCACCGCTTTGAGCTGGTCACTTGCCCTTGTGGGGCTCTCTCTGTCCCGCTCCCCCATGCACCCAGCTTCGCCCTCAAGACTCAGCTCCTGCACCACGTCCTCTGTGAATGTCCTCGGACCCCTTCTGCCCCCCATGGGTCACCTCTTCCTTTGGTCCTCTCTGCATCCTGCAGTTTTACTTTTGCACACTCTTATACACATCACTTAGGCAGCGTTTCTTCATTACGTGGCTGGTGGCTGTCTCCCTGTCCTTCTGCAAACTCCTCGATGGCCAAGACTAGTTTTCCTTTCAATGTGCTCCAAACCTAGCACAGTGCCTGGCAGATGTTATCACTCAAGGAAGGATGTTGAATGAGCAACTAAAGCACTCAGTCTCCCACGATGTCCGTATAATGGCATCACTCATGGCTAACAGCAAGTTTCTGCTCATCGTAATCCTCCGAGGCCCTGCTGCTAGGAAAGGAACGGGATGCTAGTGCTGGGCCCCGGAGGGAGCGTGTTCCGGGAGTCACATGGTCCTTACAGCCACCGGCACCCCTCCCGCCCTTCTCTTCCCTTTCCTCAGCCCAAGCAAGAGAACGAGGAGTGAGATTCTGGCAGATTCTCTTTGCTGTGGCTGCTGCACTGCTGTCCCCGTGCTCACAAGAGACGAATGAAGACACTGTCTCACTTGGGACTTGCTCCTGCTGGGCAGGGGCAGAAGCTCTCCTCCCCGGCTGGGCAGCAGAGTCCTGTTCTCCCCGCCCCCTATTCCCCATGCATTTTGCACTCAGTGACCTTGGAGATGATTGAGAGGTTCATGGGCGCTTCGGGCAGCTCCTCACTTCTATTTAAGCCCAAACAGGAGGGTGGACCACTTAGCTCTCAGCTGACCCCTGCACAAACACAGCTCTCAGGCCTCTGGCACTGAACCCCATGTTTTCAGAGGGCCCCACAGATAGCAGACACACTAAGAAAATAAACGTAGTGAAACACTGCCGTGTATTCAGCATTTGCACAGAACAACCTGTAACCTTAAACATCTGTTCAGTGACAGATGTCAGCCCCAGGAAGCACCCCTCTCCCAGCCAGCTCTTGTCCCGTGTCCTCCAAATCAAAGGCACAGGTGTTGGAATTCCAGGCAGGTGAGTGCTGCGAGGCCGCCAGCCTCAGAGCCGGACAGTGCTCTGGAGGGCTGGGAGGATATGAGCTGCAGAAGCCTTTTGGTAGGCAGAAAGGGAAATTAATTAACTTGTCAAATCTCTCCTCTCAGATAGCATGGAAACAATTGATTGCTGTATAATGAGAACGACTGGGTTCTTGCTTCTTTGGTTACAAAGTGTGGCTCTGATGAGACTCGTGACTTAACGCAGTACTCACAAAATCACAAACACTATGTATGGTGACGGAAGATCATGTCACAATAATAAACAATAATCCATCTTATTCTTAAACGTGTGTGTGTATGTACTGTATAGGTAACATCTCTGAAGTATGATACCCATTCTTGACCTTATCATTGTATCAATATAGATATTGCTTTAAGAGCCAGCGAAAAGCATAAGTGATAGTGATTTTTGATGAAATTCACATTTTTAATATTTTGTGAGAAAATAATTTAGTGTATGCAGCCCCATTGCAGTGTTCGAATGTGTACGTAAAATTCACAGTCCTTTTTTCAACCTAAGGATTGCTTTACTACTTCTATTGTCTACTATGGTTCGAATATTTGCCCCCTCCAAAACTCATGTTGAAATTTAATCTCCAATGTGGCAGTATGAAGAGACGGGGCCTTTCAGCTCAAAATTTTCAAGAGAAAAAGAAAAAAAAATCAGGCCTTTAAGAGGAAATTGAACCACCACTAGGGCTCTGTCCTCATGGATGGACTAACCCACAGTGGATGAACGGACTGATGGGTTGATTATGCTGTCAGGGGAACTGGTGGCTTTGTACGGAGAGAGAGACCTGAGCTGGCATGTTAGCACGCTCGGCTCCCCGCGCCACTCAGGACTCTGCAGGGAGTTCCCAACGGCAAGAAGTTTCTCACCAGATCCAGCCCTTCCACCTTGAACTTCTCAGTTGTCCTTAACTGTAAGAAATAAATTCTTTTCTTTCTAATTTACCCAGTTTCAGGTATTCTGTTACAAAGCAAGGGAAAAATGGATTACTAGAGAAAATAGGTTCTGACAAGTGGGGCGTCGCTTACCTGCATACCTGACAATGCATACCTGAAAATGTGGGGGCAGCTTTGGACTGGGTGATGGGCAGAGGCTGGAAGGATTTGGAGGAGCAGGTTAGAAAAAGCCTAGATTCTGGTGAGGGACTAGGAGACAAGACCAGGGAAAGTCTAGGACTCCTTAGAGATTGGTTGAGTAGTTGCGACCAGAATGCTGATAAAAATATGGACGGTAGAGGCCATTCTGCTGAGGTTTCAGATGGAACTGAGGATCAAGGCGTTGGAAGCCGGAGTAAAGGCCATCCTTGTTACACGGCAAAGAACTTGGCTGAACTGTGTCCCTGCCCCAGGGCTTTATGGAAGGCTGGATTTAAGAGTGATGGAATAGCACATCTGGCGGAAAACAATCTGAAATAGCAAAATGCTCAGGTTGCTGCATGATGACTTCTAACTGCTCACAGTGAACTGCTAGGGAAAAGAGAAACAGAGCAGAAACATTTGGAACATTCTCAGCCTGGCGATGTGCTAGAGCATGAAAAAGCGTGATCCAGAGAAGAAATCAAGGGTGTAGCCCAGCCACCTTTTGCTAAAGAGATTAGCATCGGTAGAAGGGCACCAGGTGCTACTCCTCAAGACACTGGAAGACAGACCCTGAAGGCATCTCAGAGACCTTCAAGGCTGGCCCTGGATGCTGCCACAGCCTCTCTGCGCAGGGCCACCTCGGGGCTCTTCTCCCTGCCCTCCTGCCCAGCACTCTCTGTCTGCCCCAGCTCTGCCCCAGGTGTGGCTTGTGCTCCAGCTCCAGAAGGTACAAGTCCATGCGGTGCTGACTTTGCAGGCTTGCAGAAAGCAGGAGCTCTGGAGGCTTGGTAGCCTCTACTCAGATTTCAAAGGATGTTGTCGAAAGCCTGGGGGCCCAGGCAGAGACTTGTTGTAGAGCTGGAGCCACTGCAGGGTCCCCACTAGAGGAATGCGTAGCTGAGCTGTGGGAGGGGGACCACCACCGAGACTCCAGAACTGTAGAACTACCAGCGTGCAACACCTACCTGGGACAGCTGGGTGGACTGGACCAGCCAAGCCACAGGGGTGGGGCTGTTCAAAGCCTTGGGGGTCTGACCCTGCACCAGTGTGCATGGGCTGCCAGACAGGGAGTCAAAGAAGATAGTCTCGGAGTCTTACGACCCAGTGTCTATTCCTTCGGGTTTCAGATGTGCTTGGGGCCTGTTACCCCTTTCTTCCTGCCTGCTTCTCCTTGTTGGCATGGAAACGTGTGCCCGATGCTTGTAAGTGGACAGCTTGCTTTCATTTCACAGGTGCACAGATGATACTTTGGACTTTTGAGTTGGCACTGGAAGGAGTTAGGCCTTTGGGGCTGTGCGGATGGAATGAGTGTATTTGTGTGTGAGAAGGAAGTGAGTTTTGGGGGCCAGGGGAAGAATGCTATGGTTTGAGTATTTGTCTTTCCCAAAATTCATGCTGAAATTTAGTCCCCAGTGAGGCCGTATTGAGAGGTGGGGCCTTTAAGGGGTGATTGAACTGCGCGGGCTCTGTCCTCGTGAATGGATTAAGGGACTACTGCGTTATTGGATCAGTGGGTGATCAGGGCAGGGGGACTGTGGCTTTATGAAGAAAGGAAGAGAGACCTGAGTTGGCAAGTGAGCACACTCAGCCCCCTCACCCTGTGTTGCCCCGTGTTGCCTCAGCCCCAGGACTCCACAGAGAGTCTCCCCAGCAAAAAAGCTCTCACACATGTGCCCCCTTGACCTTGCACATCCCAGCCTCCAGAACTGTAAGAAATAAACTCTTTTTCTTTCTAAATTACCCAGTTTCAGGTATTCTGTTATAAGCAACAGAAAACAGACAGCAGAGCATTTTGTCCAAACTGGAATTAATTTCAAAAAAGGAAAACGAAAAATTACAATGACTCAAGAAAAGTTGTCCAATTTGACATGACTTTCAATAAAACATTTATTATGTGAAAATATTGACTTACAACACACTTAGTAATTCTGCTGGAATGAAAGAAGGGAAAAATAGATTCTGTGGAATATATATAATATTTTTAAATAATGCATGTTTTCATTTTATTACTCATCCAAACATGACTGGATTGTCAACAGAAACCCAGATGTGTGCAGTAAAATTGAATTCAGTCATCTCTGATGTTTTGCTGACATTTAGTCATATAAAAAGCATAGCCAGATTCTGTATATACAAAGGTGTGTGTGTACATGTATATATAAAGCTACAGATATGTGTGTATCTATACCACATATTTATATAGAAACATAGCGAGATTATCCACATATAAAACAATATAGAGATATTCAAGATGTCTATATACATACGCGTGTGTATATATATGTGTGTGTATTATATACTCTTACTTTATATATAATGTATATACATAGTTATAAGATATATTCTTAAAGGTAAGAGGACAGAAT
Organism: Lepilemur ruficaudatus; assembly: GCA_963574885.1. Taxonomy (NCBI): domain Eukaryota; kingdom Metazoa; phylum Chordata; class Mammalia; order Primates; family Lepilemuridae; genus Lepilemur; species Lepilemur ruficaudatus. The sequence continues at coordinate 12,076 of CAUYRT010043539.1, read as the reverse complement.
ATATTTTACTTATTTTGGGGGGTTGATATTTGCCTCTTGAATATTTGGACTTATGGTCTATGGGCTGCCATTGGTTCTCTTACCTGAGTCCCCTGAATTTAGCAGTTAGGACCTGACTGTACAACAATCCCCAAAAGTAAAATGTATGTATTGGGCCTGAACGAGAGGTGGTTCATCCTAAAATATTTAGTTAGTGGACTGGGCCATGCATTCTAAGGCAGTATTTTTTTTGCTGCATGGGATCTTTAAGTAGCTACTCTTAAATTCCAATCTAGACACACCTGGATGTGTGTACACCTGGCATATACGTTTCTCATCTCGATCACAACATTTTAGCTTACCCTTCATTCTCCTTTTTCCTGCTAGTCCTCTGTGTCCAAACTTTCTGCCCCCTACTTCCTGACTATATACTATTCTGGGAATACACCATTCTCAGATGTCACCGTTTAAGAGATTTTGTAGGATGCATTTATACCCCTTATTTGTTTGTGCTATTGAAACCCAAAAGGAACTTAGTGATGCTTGGGCCTTCTCATTGGGTTGTGGGAAACTGACACCTTGGGCCAGGTGCTGGCTGGAGGCAGGAGCTCTGGAGGGACCCTAAGTTCTCTCAGCACAGGTACAGGACTTGGGGGAAGGCTGCCTGAACTCAGGCCCTGCTCTGGTCGGGCACCAGGATGAGTCAGAGTGACCACCCCAAAGGATCATGCTGCAGACGTGGTCTGGCCTGGTGCCAACCCGGGTGGAGCCATCGGCTCTCTGGGAGGGACTGCAACTCAGGATGAAAGGTGTGAACTTATGGAAGTGGCGGCTCAAGGGACTGCCATGGTCAAGGGAGTACACACGGCTCCAAGACGACCCCAACTGCCTCGTGGAGTTCCTCACACAATAGTGAAGGGAAGTATAGTTGACTATAATCAACTTCCTATCTTCACACTCGCTGCCTCCTATTTCTCTCCCACCCTACAGCGAGAACATACACCCCTTTTCAAAACCCTAAGACCACCCCTGTCCAAGTGCCTTTTTACCTTATGCCACTCCTTTTCCAGAGGCTTTGTTTTAAAGCCCATGAATCAGTCCACCATGAGGTTGTGATGCCATGGTTTCCTCCCCAGCCCTACTTTGTAGAGACTCAGTCTATACCCACTTTCAGAAAGCCCACTGCCCTAGTCCTTACTAAGTGGCACGACTGCTCTCCTGGTCACAGTTGTTGGACCAGCAGCAGATACATGACTCGGTCCAGGCCAAGCACATTCTCTCTTTGGCGTTTGTTAGCACCTGCCTTAAAGAGGATGTGTTTGAGGGAAGGACAGCTGCGAGGGTCCCGTGTTGGAGCAGCCATGGTTGGAGTTGAACATGCAAGGAGAGAAGCTTGCAGACGGGCAGAGAAGCAGAGGCGAGGGACTGGAGCCCTGGAGAGTAACCACAGTCCATGATTCCCAGTCCCTTGTGGGGCATACCTGAAGTCTCTGGGCTTGCCTGGTTGGTTGTTATCACATGACGCCTCTTTAGGACTGACACAGGCCCCTCCGCCTCTCTTGGCACTTCCCTCCTCCCTTGGCCTGTGCTTGGCAACCACTCTGCTCATCTGTTTGTGCCGGGGGATTTCTCCTGTACCAACTCCACCCTGGGGACTGCCCTCTTACCTGACTCTCAAGCCTTTGCTAGTTAAAGAGTCCTTTGCTGCCAAATGTACTGTCCTGGATTAGTCAGTATCCTCAGAGACTCAGTGGATGAATTTGTCCATTTTCTGTTGCTTATAACAGAATACTTGAAACTGGGTAATTTATAAGGAAAAAGAATTTATTTCTTGCAGCTCTGGAGGCTGGGAAGTCCAAGGTCAAGGAGGCCCATCTGGGGAGAGCTTTTTTGCTGGGAGGGACTCTCTGTAGAGTCCTGAGTTAGAGCAGGCTGAAGGGGCTGAGTGTGCTAACTTGCTAACTCAGGTCTCTCTTCTTTTTATAAAGCCACCAGTTCCCCTCCTGTGACAACCCATTAATCCATGAACGGATTAAGTCATTCTTGAGGGCCAAGCCCTCATGATCTGATCACCTCTTAAAGGCCCCACCTCTCCATACTGCCACGTTGGGGATTCAGATTCAACGTGAATTTTGGAGGGGACGTTCAAACCCTGGCAGCGTGCACGTATGACTCAAACCGGGCCCCTTGTTGCCATCAGTACGTTCGCATGCCTGACTTTTCCTCCTCCCATTCATCACCAGCCTGCGCACCTGCTGACGCTGACCTTTAAAATTACTGCCTATCACAGCGCCGTCACTCAGCACCGGTGTCAGCGCACCCCAGCCCTCACTAAGACACTGCTGCTCTCTGGAGGGGAAAGAGCAGCAGGCAAAAATAACCGTGAAGGTGACAGGTGGAACTTGATGGGGTGCAATTGTAAAACAACTTCTTCTTTCCCCCTCTCAGGACTGTCTGGCAAACCTACCTTGTCAACCCTTTCTGCTCACCCAAAATGTTATCTCAGGCAGGTTCCTCAATTTCCTATCACTTTCAGGAAATGAAAAGTTCTTAGGTCGCTGCCAGTCTCAAAATAGTCTGGTTTCGGTGATGCAATGTCCAGTCTTCTGTAATTATTAAAACTCTGAGCTCCAGGCTTCTCCCCGCTTCCCCTGGAAGCCTGGAAACAGCCACGTAGTTGGGTGCTTTACTTTTCCAACCCCCCATTAGTCCTGATCCCTCTAGGATGAGAGCAAGGTTTTGGAGGACAGATGCGGAACACGGACGTTCTGTTTGGTTCCATCCTGATTTGGCTTTGGAGTCAGATGGGATTAGAGGATATTCCAAGACAGGACTTTTCATTTCAGCACATTTGTGAGGGCTTTCCTCTCTCATGGGCCCCACCGCACCGCGCAGCTCTGGGAAGTGGGCCACGAAGCCCCCCATGTGGTCTTTCCTGACCCTTCCCGCCTTGACTCCTACTCCAAGCAGAGCTGCTTAGGGAGGGGTCTCCCTGCTATATGCTAGTAGGCCACCCTCTGGGCAGGGACCCTTCGGAGGGATCCTTTGTCCTGCCATTGCAGATGGCTCAGGATACAGTGGTCCCTCCCTATCCGAGGTTTCACTTCCCATGGTTTCAGTTACCGGATGCCAACTGCGGTCTGAAACTAGGTGCGTACAGTACAATAAGACATTTTGAGAGTGAGAGAGCACATTCACAAAACTTTTGTAATAGTATATTGTTAACATTGTTCTATTTTATTATTATAGTTGTTAATCTCTTATGGTGCCTCATTTATAAATTAAACTCTATCATAGGTATGTACGTATGGGAAAAACATAGTATCTGTAGGATGCAGCGCTATCCAGTTTCAGCATTCACTGAGTGAGGCTCTTGGAATGTGTCCCCGTGGAGAAGAGGGGGCTGCTGTACTCAAAGAAAGGCAGATCCAAATGACTTCCCTGAAGCCTGTCCTGCTAGGATTTGGGCAGAAGGCTGCAACTCCAGCTAACCCCTCTGCACACTACAGGAACACCGGGCCCCACACGAGTCCCCTCTCTCAGAGTTTTCAGCCCCCGCTCTGCACCCTCCACGCCTCACCGGGGTGCCGAGCTCGGGCTGCTCTCCTTTTGAGTGGCCTTCTTTGCATATCCTGCATGGGCAATGAAGCGCATTGCTCTGAAATGTGGAATTATTTTCTACCTGTTGTTTAGCTCTCACCTTGACCGAGGGGGCGGTTCTCAGCCAAATCTGAAGAAATATAACTGTTAGTCAAAATGCGGCTATATGCCAACAAGCTCTGTGTTTCCAATTTCATCTCTGGTGGGAAGAGGAAAAAAAGTAACCAAGGCTGTTTCGGTTCATTTCTGGGTGCTAACACGAATGTCCACCCTCCCCAACACCACCACTCTGTCTTCTTTTGTCAGTTGATGTTGTTGGTGACAAACTCTAGTATAGATACAGACATTGACCAAGACACACAGAAATACCAGGAGGTCTAGCCGGTTTTGCTTGTAATTACCGACCATCATTAAATAAAAGAAATCCTTGCTGCTATTTTCCCTGGAGCAGATGGCACAGAGCTGTCCACCTGTGAAGCAGCCCACTAGCAAATGAGCACGTGTGGTGCAGAGCACCTGGCCTGGCCACCTCGGATTTGAGGCTCACGTTGGAAAGCCCTGTTTGTCTGCTTGGCCTCTGCTGTCCCACCATGCAAGGCATGACCTCCCTATGGTCCCTGCACTTGACCCTCAAGAACCTCAGTGTCAGCCAATCTCTCCTGGTGACTTTTCCAGGGCTTTCAGAAGTATATTTCCTGTGTGCTGCAGTCTACATTTTAAATGAGACCATTGGAAAGGTATCTTACGATGTTGGAGAAAACCCACTCAGCTTTGTGTGTGCGTGTGATATGGTGACAGATTTCACATAGATAGGTTCGCATATTAATTAGTGCAGGAATGAAAAAGCCCCAAGCTATTTGAAGCAAAAATCAGAGGCCACAATTTATGTTTAAGCAGGAAATCTGAGACACTTTCAGAAGCTATTGGCACAAACTTCAAGAACACAAGTCACCCTGCACCAGTGAACTCATGTACGATTATATAAGGGAGAAGATGAGAGGGCATCTACATACTGGTTTCCAGAAAATTTAAGTTAAATCTCTGCTTAGTGTATATCAGGTCATCCTAAAGTAAAGTTTCTATCTAATCTATATACTACAAAAGGACAAAGAATATTCCTGTCTTATGGAAAGATTTTAAAAGTTCTGATCAATTGACTTGTATCTTTGAGATTGAATATTTATTTTAAGGCACTGCATTTATTAGAGTATCTGTTCTGAAAACTGTCAGTGAAGGTTGTAAACCTTGTTTGCCAAAGAGGTTGAATTTTATTCTCTTGAAACAATTAACCCATTGACTGCTGCTTCATTGATTTAGTTCCAATGAACAGTGTAACATCGGCACAGAGTCCCTTAGAAATGGGAACATAGCTAAAGACAGTCCTTACTGTAAAACATTACATATACATTTTAAAAAGTGACTCTAACAGTTTCATTTAAAACACGATGCGGAATTCTTATTTTTATTATCTAAGGGATCTAGGATCTCCAATGTAAGATGCATAGAGAGAAAATAGTTACAGCAGGAATTTACTCTTATTTCTTTTTCAGGGAATCCCAAAACACGCACATACGTGGCCCCCAAGCTGAGGAGGTGAGACAGCTGAGAGAGAGAGAGGCCGGCGCTGTGTGTCGGTTACAAGTTCACTTCACCTAAACTGCGTGCGTTGAAATCTTACCATCCCAAGCACAGGGGACCCAGAGATGAATAACAGTGTCTGCCAGGTGTTCTTGCTTTCTGAAACCAGAACATCCTCGTTTATGGGCCCCGACCCTTAACCCTGACACAGATATTTGCATATACTTTTGGAGATGAATCTATCCATAGAGAAATAAAAAATTTATGGATCCATTCTGGCTAAAGAAGCTTAAATTTGGAGCAAGAGATAACCCACTATCACAGTGGAGAAATCAGACTGGGATCTGTTCTTTTTTTTTTTTTTTTCCATTGAGTTGGAAATGGTGGGATTCTCACAGGGAAGTGTGAGAAATGGCAGGCCAGGGTGGGGATGGAGGCGGGTGTTGTAGGGAGAGTGCCGTCTGGGGAACCGGAAGCCAGGGCTTCAGCCTCACTCCTGCCACTCACTTGCCCTGTGGCCTTCGACAGGTCACTTTCCCCTTCGGGGCCTCAGTTTCCTCATCTGTCAGATAGTGGGGTTGGACGATGTCTCAGTTTGGGCTGCTATAAAAAATCACCATAGATGCGGTGGCTTAAACAGCAAACATGTCTTTCTCACAGTTCTAGAGGCTGGGAAGTCCAAGGTCAATGCGCTGACAGCTCTGGTGTCCAGGGAGGGCCCGTTCCTGGTGGCTGTCTTCTCACTGGGTCCCCACATGGAGAGGAGCAGAGGGAAGGAGCCCACGTCCCCTCCTGTGTGATGAGGGCACCAGTCCCATCACGAGGACTCCATTCTTAGGACGTAAGCACCTCCCAAAGGCTCCATCTCAGATACCATCATCACACTGGGGGTTAGGATTTCGACATATGAATTTTGGGAAAACACGAACAGTCAGTCCATAGCAGACTCGGTGACTGCTGAGGTTCCTGAAAGACATGAGGCTCTAGGTAGGGATATGGGGAATGGAACGGCTGATTTGCCAGGATTCTTTAAATGGTTCCACACTATCCAGCCACTTGTATTTTTTTTTTTTTTTTTTTTTGAGACAGGGTCTCGCTCTGTCACCCTGGCTAGAGTGCAGTGGCATCATCATAGCTCACAGTAACCTCAAACTCCTGGGCTCAAGCGATTCCCCTGCCTCAGCTTCCAAAGTAGCTGGGACTATAAGCACACACCACCATGCCTGGCTAGTTTTTTAATTTGTTACAGAGACGGGGTCTTGCTCTTGCTCAGGTTAGTATCGAACTCCTGGACTCAAGTGATCCTCCTGCCTCGACCTCCCAAAGTTCTGGGATTATAGGCATGAGGCACCGCACTGGGCCCACTTATGCCTTTTCTTCCTCTCACCAGCTCTGCGGTCGAGCGCAGGAAACAAAGAGAAATTGCTCTGATCCCTAAATGTAACCGCCACCGCATATAGTGTGACGGGAGCTTGATTTGCAGAGTAAGTACGGGCGAGTCTTTAGAGTTAGGCAGACCGGGGTTCCAGCTCCAGCCCTGCAGAATCACTGTTCACTTCCCTGGCCCCCAGTGTCTTCCTCTGTGCCATGAACCCTGGCCTCGGCCAGCTGTATACACATTGGCTGCAAGGAAACATCTGTCAAGCACCTAGGTCCCAGGCAGTGGCTGGCACAAGGCACAGGCACAATACGTGCTTCTTGTCGTTGCTGCTGCCATGGTACTTACTACTCTTCTTTGACAATAAGGCACCCGCCACAATTCTGAGCATGAGGAAGTTCACTCTACGCCAGCTCTTACTGCTGTTTGATGATGCTAATTTCTTTCCTAGGCTCTGCACCCCAGCACATTTCCAGGTTGTAAATCTGCCTCTCACCCTTGTAACTAACTGCCTCTTGAACAGGAACCAATTCTCCGCAATCAAGCCCATGGAGACAGCAATTCCCCATCCCCACATCTGCTGGGGACTCACAGTTTTATCGCTCTCCTTGGTTAGAACTGAAATACTTCATAGCATTAATGCTTTTCAGATTGAAACCTGCAGGGTTGGTTTTCCAATTTCTCCCCCAGGACCATAACAGAATCTGTCTTCCAGAAGACAGACTAGTTGTGAGGTCTCTCACAAGGCCCTAGACCCAGCTGGCAGGCTGGGACAGCACCGTCTGGCACAAAGAAACAGTCGTTGTCTAGGCAGGACTTGTCCAGCTGTGGTCGATGGGCCACCGGCAAGAGAGATACCTGGGACTCCTACTGCGGAAGGGGCCGGGGCGTCACACTTACTGTGCACCACGTGACAAGCGCTGAGCCAAGAGCTCGGCCCCAAACAACTTCGGGAGCCAAGGTAAGAGTTCAAATACTTCATAACTTGCATGGCAGTTGCGGTACCAGTACTCAGTGGATGCTGCCCAGAAGCCTGTTCTGGTATGTTCTGGGTGAATATTTGTTCTGACAATGAAAGGGTGATCACCATCCCTCAACCTGCTGATGTGAAAACCGAGGACCAGAGAGGTCAATATAACTTGTCGAGGGTTGCACAGTAAGTGGCAGAGTCTGAAGTGCAGCCCTAATGTGATCTGTGTGGAGTATCTGGGAGCTCCCGTCTGTCACCCTGCCTTCTGCAGGTGCAAACTCTGCTGTCACCTTGCACTTCCTTTCCGACTCTACCTCTCCGTAGCAGATCTTGCTCCATCCCACTCTCCTTGCTTTGTATCACTTTTTATGTTTTTTTTTTTTGAACTTGTGCCTGTGGGTAGAAATGGAATCTGAGCTGAGGCCCCCCTAGAACTCCTATTTGCATTTTTCAAGGTGCCAGGGCTCTGGTCTTGCCTGAGGGCTGAGCTAGCTGCAGTTTCCGGCACAGGCCTGCCAGGGGCTCTTTCCTTGCTCTGCAAAACCCAGCAAAGGTCCTTGGGGAGCTGGTGGTCAGATCAGCATTAGAGATCATTTTTTGTTATTCTTAATCTTTTTTTACTGATACATAATGATTGCTTGTATTTCTGGGGTGCATGGGATATTTTGATACAAGCATAGCGATCAAATCAGGATAATTGAGATATCCATCCCCTCAAACGTTTATCATTGCTTTGTGTTGGGATAGAGAACACTTTTATGCATTTGTGCATTCCATACTATATGCTATGTGTATACTATACATGAAATATATAGTATGCATACATATACTATAAACTGTGTAGTATGTATGCAGTACATATATCCCATATATATGTACGTACCATACAAAGATATATATACTGTTTTAGAAGAGGAGGAAGAAAGGGAACCGATATTTTTTGCTAGGCTCTGAGTATGCACCAGGCACTGTACCCATATCACATTCAATCCTAAAGCCTACCTCTCGAGGGAGGCTGGGAGGAGCTGGGCTCTAGATCTACGAGGCTGAAATTCAAATCCCAGCTTGGCCACTTACTAGCTGTGGGGTCTTGTTGAAATTATTTCATCCGTTCTTCATTTGAAAACTAGTTAGTGACACTTCCTAACTGATAAGCTTGTTGGCAAAGGGTGGGGGCGGGTTAAAAGGCATGATGCATGAGAAATGTTTAGCACGGCACTCGGCACACAGTAAGCATTTAATAAATGGAAGCTGCTATAATTTATCCCCATTGCAGATGAGAACCGTTTAGAAGGTACCTACGAATCACACACTTGTGGCCATCTGGCTTACGTGCAGCGCGATGCTTCTAATTCCTGACACATTTTGCCGGATGACCCTTTTTGTTAAAGAGCTTTTTAAACTTTGTATTTAATAGGTTTAAACTGCATAGGAGTTGAAAAATCTTTCAGAAAAATGATACTGAAAATTTACTGTTTTCTTTTTTTGAATATAGGTTTCTTCTCTTTTTTTTTCAACGTATTTATTTTCTTTGTTTTTAAATTTCAGAACCCCTCGCCATCAGCTGCGCTCTAGAGAATGGAGTGGTTGGGAGAGAAGCAACAGCAATGAGGGAAGAGCTGATTCTTTTCTAACTAATAACTTTTCACGCCCCAGCTTGCCATTAAAACCTCCAGAGGCAGGAAGCCTGCTGCCCAGCTGAGCGGGGAATTAGCTCGTTCTGGCTTTGGGCCGAGTCGCAGATTCATACACGAGGGTGGCGGATTGGGAGTGAACATCATTCATTTTCAGAAAATCGGACCAATTTCTCTCCTCGTTTTCCCAGTTACGCCTCTCCAATTTTGGCCGTTTTCTCTCCGTGGAGTTGCACTAGGAACTGGGAAAGGGAAGGAAAAAGATAAGGAAGTCGCCAAGATGCGCTGAATGTCTTTTAATTCCTGTCGCGTAGGTCTAGTCTTTGCAACCATTCTGTGAGGTCCGTGGCACTGTCTCCATGTCAAAGACGAGGAAAGCAAAGCTCAGAGAGGCGAAATGACACGTGCAATGCCACACAGACAGTAAGTGGCCCAGGCAAGATGAGAACTGAGAGCTCTCCGCTTCCCGAACTCGTATTTCTCCCCCTGCGTCAGGCTACCAGGATTAGAAGATTTGTTCCCAGCTCGGGCTACGACGTCCACTCATTATTTCAGAATATCTTTTCTCTCAAGCCTCATTTTTATTCAGAATGATGAGTCAAGGAAAAATCGGGTTAGATCAGATACGGCGAACAGCTTCACCCAAAGGCCAACTTTGATCGATGGATAGTGGCTGCTTGGAACTCTGGGTCGAATGAGAGTCTGAGGTCATGTCTAGGCTCATTAGGAAAGAGTGCTGTGATTGATTTGTGATGTCTGCCTTGGGCACGTGCATGGATGGCTGGGATGGTTCACTAAAGTACTGTGATTGTTATCACTGTCCCCATGGCCCATAGCGGGGTGGCTGCTGCACCTCAGCCTCCCATCCCCATTTTTAAGCAAGAGGAAAAAGGAGGAAGGAGAAGGGAGAAGGAAATGTATCTGTATCTGGAAAGCAAAACATTTCTCAGAAATTCCTAGGAGACTTCTTTTACATTTCATTGACCAAAATTGTATGATAGCACAATACCTCGCTAAAAAGGAGTTTGGAGAAATAAACATTTTAACTGGTCCGTGTGTACCCCTCAGAAAAACTAAGACGCTGTCAGTAAAGAAGAGCAATCTGGATATTGGGCAGGAAACCAGCAGTGACTGCCCGTGAGCCAGCTCTGGACTGGGCATCTCCGGTGTCCCTTCTGCTCAAGTCGGCCATCAGACAATTCTGCAAATTCATTTCTTCTTGGGTACAATGATGTTTTCTTGCAGTCCCTGGGGGTTCACTAGGGGTCTTTAACAGATGTTCAGTGTGAGGGAATCTAGGCCAATGGGATAGTCCCTGGTAGTTTAATCCAGGAGGACAGTGAATTCATGGAGATGTAGCCCAAGAAGCAATGCTCAGAAAGCCTTGGTGGGACCTTAGCTCAATGTCCCACCCAGGCCTGGAGCACACAGGACAGCAGGGCAAGACAGGCTCTGCGTGCCAAGTCAGACTCCCATGACTGTTGGAGCTGCCTGGGAGGCCGCTGGAGCCTTCCCAGTTTCCAAATTGGGAAACAGAGTCCCAGCGAGACAAAGAGAGTTGCTTAAAGTTGCGCAGCAAGTTCATGGCAGAACCAGGGTAGAGCCCCGTCTTCTGACTCCCAGGCACAGGGTGCAGCCTTACGTGGAGAATCAGTGTCTGCCTCCACGGCTGACACTCTGGGAGTATGAATGGGAAGACATTAAAGCTGATTAACATGAAGCATTTCTTAGCAGCTGGAAGGATTCGGAGAATGAAGAGCATGTGAGCAAATAACAGGAGATCTGTAGGTGCAGAATGAGTGAACGCATAAAGTTTGAGCTGAGATCAAAATATGAGTGGGAGTTAAGTAGGTATCTACAGAAGGTTCCCACAGTGTGTGTGCTTGTGGTGTGTGTGGTGAGTTATGTGCATGTGCATGGTGTGTATGAGTATGGGCTATGTGAGCCTGTGGTGTGTGCATGTGTGTGGTGGGTAATGTTCATGTGTGTAGTGTGTATGTGTGCATGTCTGTGGTGTGTGCATGTGTGTGTGGTGGGTGATGTGCATGGTGTGTATGTGTATGTGCTGTGTGAGCCTGTGTGCATGTCTGTAATGTGTGCATGTATGTGGCAGGTAACGTTCATGTGTGTAGTGTGTATGCATGCACATGTGTGTGCTGTGTGAGCATGTGTGTATGTCTGTGGTGTGTGCATGTATGTGTGGTGGGTGATGTGTGTGTGCGTGGTGTGTATGTGTGCATGTGTGTGTGGTGGGTGATGTGCATGTGCATGGTGTGTATGTGTGCATGTGTGTGTGGTGGGTGACATGCATGTGTATAGTGTGCATGTGTGTGTGGTGGGTGATGTGTGTGTGCGTGGTGTGTATGTGTGCATGTGTGTGTGGTGGGTGATGTGCATGTGTATAGTGTGTATGTGTGCATGCATGTGTGGTGGGTGATGTGCATGTGCATAGTGTGCATGCGTGTGTGGTGGGTGATGTGCGTGTGTATGGTGTGTATGTGTGCATGCGTGTGTGGTGGGTGATGTGTGTGTGCATGGTGTGTATGTGTGCATGTGTGTGTGGTGGGTGATGTGCATGTGCATGGTGTGTGTGTGCATGTGTGTGTGGTGGGTGATGTGCGTGTGTATGGTGTGTATGTGTGCATGCGTGTGTGGTGGGTGATGTGCGTGTGTATGGTGTGTATGTGTGCATGCGTGTGTGGTGGGTGATGTGCATGTGCATGGTGTGTATGTGTGCATGTGTGTGTGGTGCGTGATCTGCATGTGCGAGGTGAGTATCTGTGCATGTGGGTGGGGGGTCAGCGGTGATCGTCCCGGGTGTGTTCGCTCATGTGTGAGTGGTGGGTGTTGAGCGCGTGTATGGTGTGTATGTGTGCATGCGTGTGTGGTGGGTGATGTGTGTGTGCATGGTGTGTATGTGTGCATGTGTGTGTGGTG
>CAUYRT010043538.1:0-45719 GCA_963574885.1 Lepilemur ruficaudatus | reverse complement strand
AAACTACCCATATAAATATGTGAAGCCAGGAAGGAAAAGATCAAAGGCATACAAAAGAGGTAGCCAGAGAAGATCATTAGAATGTCCAGTAATGTCATGGAATGATTCATGCATGCCTAGAAGCACCAAGAGCTTCCTGGTGGTCACTAATACCACCACCTTAGGGCCTTGGTAGTAGTCAATGGTTTATTGATCAAGGAATTAAAAACAAAATCAAAAAAAACCCCAGAAAGTTTAATATTTGGATAAACTTTTTAAAAAATTATCATGGACAAAAGAATCAATAGAAGAGGCAAAAGTTTAGAATAGTGCAGAATTTTTCATTGATTCATTCATTCGTTTAACAAGTATTTGTTGGGTGCTACATGTCAGCTACTGTTCTCAGCTCTAGGGATACAACTGCTTTTCATCACTATTGATAGACTTTCAGCTTAAGATGTGATGGAGGTTCACAAACAGTTTTTTCCTCTGGTCTGTTTTGTGTCCCTTAGCCTCGGCAAGAATTCCCCCTAAGTCAAGTATTATTCTCATTTGGCTCTCCAAACTTTCTGCAAGATGACAGGGGTTTTGTTTTTTATGGGTTTGTTTCTTTCTTTCTTTCTTTCTTTCTTTTTTTTTTTTTTTTTTTTGGAGATAGGGTCTCATTCTGTCACCCAGGCTAGAGTGCAGTGGTGTCCTCGTAGCTCACTGCAACCTCAGACTCCTGGGCTCAAGCGATCCTCTGCTTCTGCATCCCCACTAACTGGTACTACAGGTGCATGGCACCACACCCAGCTAATTTATATATATTTTTTTAAGAGACAGGGTCTCACTCTTGCTCAGAACTCCTGTCCTCAAGCAATCCTCTTGCCTTGGCCTCCCAAAGAGCTTGTATTATAAACATGAGCCACCACGCCCAACCTCCAAGATGGTAGTTCTTATAGAGAGAAAGAACATGCTTATGATGCTGCAGCTGCTGGTGAAAGAATTTGGACCAACATGTAAGACAACTGGTATTATTTATCCAGGGAAAAGTGACAGCAGTGTTATCAGGCCCTCTGTAATATAGCAAGTTGAAATAGTCATTTTAGGATTGTAGTGTGTTCCTTTAGAACCCAAAGCGAATCTGTTGGTTGAGGCTCGTGGCCCAGCCATCACCGAGGAGTAATCCCTCTGAGTGGTACTGAAGAGGGTGTCCTCCTTGATGTCAGCATCAGCTAGAAGGAAGGCCCTTCTCAGCATACAGCACTCACTGAAATGAATCTTAAACAATGACATTTAGACATGACTAGCTTCTAAGATGACAGTGAAGACACATTGCTGCTAAAAGAAATGTATAGGTTAAAGGGATTTCCCCTAAATGACCTATGCATGAAGAAGCTCACTATTTGAAATTATCTTGCTTGTTAGTTTACTTCTGTATTATGTCTCTTCTCCATGCCCCCTCTGTAAGGGCAGGTGCCTTGGTCTTATTCACCAATACCTAGCTCAGTTGCCTGATATGAAGTTAATTAAATATTCCATGACTAATATGATTAACTGACGATAGAGATGATACAAACCTGGAAAGGACATTGGATTTCACATCCTAAAGCTTTCAACTTAGTGAAATGACCAGCTAAACTGCAAAGGTGATATTTAAGAGCAATAAAGATGAAATATATTATTTGGGCCCCAATTAACATCTGCCTTAAAAACAACACCTATGAAACACTGAGGAGATTTAGGTGAAAGTAAACTCAGTATGAGTCAACAGTATGAAAAGCAAATGTCAACATTATTATGAGAAGTAGTCCCCCATTGCAGTCAATCGATTTTCAACAAGGCTGCCAAGACAATTCAAGCATTGTCCTTTTAACAAATGGTGCTGAGACAATTGGATATACACATGCAAAAGAATGAAGTTATATTCCTTAACCCAAACAAACAAACAAACAAAAAAATGAAGTTAAACCCTTATCTCAACCATATATAAAAATTAACTCAAATGGGTCAAAGACCTAAATGTAAGAAATAAAACTATGAAACTCTTAGAAGAAAACATAGGAGTAAATTTCATGACAATGGATTTGGCAATGGTTTCTGAAATATAACATCAAAAGCACAAATGGCAAAAGATAAAATAGATAAGTTGGACTTCATCAAAATTAAAAACAATAGTGTTACAAAGAACACTGCCAAGAAAGTGGAAAGATAGCCCACAGAATGGGAGAAAATGTTTGCAAATTATATATCTTAAAAGGGTCTGGTATCCAGAACATAGAAAAACTCTTAAAACTCAATATTAAAAAGACAAATAATACAATTTAAAAATGGGCAGGGAAGGGTAAATAGGGAGAGATTTGTTAAAGGATACAAAATTACAGCTAGAAAGGAGGAGTAAGTTCTAGTGTTCTATAGCGCTGTCAAATGACTATAGTTAATAATAACATATAGTTTCAAATAGCTAGAAGGAGGCTGTTGAGTGCTCCCAACACAAAGAAATGATAAGTGATCTCATGACTGTACATTATGTATCCAAACATTGCTATGTATATACCCTATAAATATGAATAATTATCATATGGCAGTTAAAAAAGAAAAAAATTAAAATGGAAAAAAGTGGACAAGAGACTAAGGCTTATACAAAGAAGATATACAAGTGGAAAATAAGCACATGTAAAGATGCCCATTAGTCAGCAGGGCAATGCAAATCCAAATGATTTCAAACCCACTGTGAGGGCTGTCATCAGATAGATGGATAATAACAAGTGTTGAAGAGATCACCAGTAAAACTAAAATTGTGCAGTCACTGTCCAGATCGTTTTGCAGTTCCTCGAAAGGTTAAACATAGAGTTAGCATGTGATCTGACAATTCTACTCCTAAGTATAAACCCAAGAGAATTGAAAACACATGCCCACAGAAAAACGTGTATAAGAATATTTATAAAAGCTTTATTCATTATATCCAAAAAAGTAGAAATAACCCAAACATCCATCAGCTGATGAATGGATAAGAAATGATATATCCATACAATGGAATATTATTTAGCAATATGAGAAATGAAGTACTGATACCTGCTACAGCAGAGATGAATGCTGGAAACATTATGCTAAGTGAAAGAAGGCAGTCACAAAATACCACATATTGTATGAGTTCCTTTATACAAAATATCCAGAATAGGCAAATCTATTGAGACAGAAAGTAGATTAGTGGTTGCCAGAGGCGGGGCAATGGATAATGACTGCTAACGGATACAAGGTTTCCTTCTGGAGTGATGAAAATGTTCTGGAAGTGGTAACGGTTGCACTACTCTGTAAATACACTAAAAACTCCTGAATTGCATAATTCATAAGCATGAGTTTTGTGGTATATAAATTACTTCTAAACAAAGCTGTTATTTTAAAAAGGTGAGCCTCCCCCAGAACAAGGTCCCCCTTCACACAGCACTGGTCACATCATGCCTGAAACATTGAATTCAGCCCTGGATACAGGACAGAAGAAATGAGAGCTTATTTCACCAATGGAAAGCAGCTTGGATAATTAGGACATTTAGACTGTTCCAGGCAAAACGCTGGAGCCATATGGGATGTTTAGCTTATGTAAAAAAGAAAAAGTCTTCCAGTGAGCATTCTAGTCTTTCAAATTTGAGTAACATTTTTGTGGAAGAGGGATCAGAGTTGCTCTCTGTTAGCCTGGGACACTGAACTACGTAAGAAAAGGCTGGTGTTGCCTCAACTTTCTAAACATTGAACTGTCTGAAAAAGAAAAGAGGCTCCCTCCAGGGAAGACGGGTTCCTCACTGTGACAGCAAAGCTCAGTGTTCATCTAGTGAGGATACAGTGGAAGGCGTCAGTGGCTTCAGGTGACAGGTCAGCCTGGCTGACCCCAAGATAGTTTTCCTGTCAGTGGATTCTATCATTTAATCCCAGGAAATTCTTCTGGGTTGTAACTGATCACTCAGATCTCATATGCCTAGTAAACTTTGTGATACTTTTTATCCTTCCTTCATTACCTTGTACTTTCCCACATTAAAACACACCAATATTTTTGTCCATTTAATGTACTCTTAAAATATCTTCTGAAATCCATCCTTATCAGCTAAGAAGTCAGGGCCATCAGCAGATTGAAAAATTTTCCTGTACCCTCATCCAGATTATTTATAAAATGGTCCTAAACTGCAGTTCTACAGAAACTCAATTGTTGACATGTCTCTGTCCAAACAAATACTTGTTCATTTTCACCCTTCCCCCCACCCTATCTCTAAACTAGTTCTCTATTTATCAATATCTTCCTCAATTTCATGCTAATTCTTTTTTTTTTTTTTAAGAAAAAAAAAGAGCATAGTATCCCATGCCAGAGCAAACTGTGGCCCCAAACCATTGCCTGGCCTGTGCCCATAGGCTGCTGGCACTGAAGCGGGTTGCACAGTGGAAAAAAAAAAAGAAAAAGAAAAGAGGCTTGTCTTAGTCTATTTTGTATTGCTATAACAGAATACTACGGACTGGGTAATTTATAAACAGTAGAGGTTTATTTGGCTCACAGGAGAGTTCTGGAGGCTGGGAAGTCCGAGATCGAGGGATGACATCTGCTGAGGGCCTTCTTGCTGCATCATAATGTGCCGGAAGGCATCCCATGGTGCGAGAGTGCACAAGAGAGGGAGGGAATAGGGCTGAACTCAACCTTTTTATCAGGAACCCCCTCCCACGGGCACAGCATTCATCCATTCATGAGGGCAAAGCCCTCTTGGCCCAGTCACCTCTTAAAGCTTCCACCTCTCCACACTGTTGCACTGAGGATTAAGTTTCCAACACATGAACTTTGAGGACACATTCAAACCACAGCAGAACATTATTAAAGACACTTTAAACACTGAAGAGATCACCTTCAGTGTCCTTCTTGCCACAGTTTGAATGGGCTTGGGTGCTGTCTACGCTGCTGGCTTCTGTAGTTAAGCATCAATAGGGAAGATGGGATACTGTGGGCCATTCCTTTACTGCTTCCTCTTATCCACATGCTTATTTATCTCCTCAGAGAATTATAATAGATGACTCAGGCATAATTTGGTCTTGCAAAAAGTCATGTAGTTCACTTAGTGTTCTGTGGTTCCAGAATTTTAATTTTACCAGCATAAAAGGTCAAAAATCTGAGCTTCAGTAGTTGGTAGTTTCTACTATTCCCAAGAAACCCTTCTTATGAAACAATTATACTGGTGTTCTGCCCTTTAGTACAGACCATTTAAAAATAGGTTATATATTTTGAGCTCCACAGGTCCTCCTTTAAGTGTCTTTAAAACAGTGAGTCTTTAACCTGCTATAGATCAGTTTCAGGGAATCTGTCAACCCACTGAAATCATACATACAATATTGTGTTGCATGTGCATGTACATTTTCCTTTCCTGTTTCAGAGTTTACATCTGACCTGCCATTCACGGTGGGTTTTCTTGACAAAAATATTGTTAGCCTTAATATCCATGATACTGCTACTGTTTGCCACTATTCACTTCTGTTGCCACTGCTGCTACTGTCAGGACCATCACTGCCAACAGGACTGTTGTCAGTATCTATCTTCCCTGCTGCTGCTTAGCTACAGTCTCTGACATCTGTCACTGGCAGGCTAGAACATGCATAGCTCTCAAGCCAATCGTGACTGGAAGTACCCAAGGAACCACCGTTGGCTGGTGTCAGGAAAGTTGTGTTAGCATAGGGCCGAGGTTTGGGTGCCTGCCTTGTAGTACCACAGTATAGCCCAAGCTTACCCAGGTCAGCCCTCTCCCTCCCTGCTGTCACGTTGGCCCAGCTTGTACAGGGGGTGTCACTGGTCTCCAGCTTTTGGTATTCCAGCTTCCCAGGGGAACTTGCACCCTATGCTAATCTGCACCTCACTTATCTGGCACCCTATCCACTTGCCTAATTCTTGCCAGCCTCCTAGCATACTGCATAAAAATACTATCTTAGTTTGTTCAGGCTACTATAACAAAATACCGTAGACTGGGTAACTTAAACAATAGACATTTATTTTCTCACACTGCTGGAGTCTGGGAAGTCCAAGATCAAGGTGCATAGCATACCAAGGTGCTGGCTGATTTGGTTTTGGGTAAGGGTCCTGTTCCTGGTTTTCAGACAGCTGCCTTTTGTTGTGTCCTCACATGGTAGAGAGAGGAAGCTCTAGTATCCCGTCCTCTTCTTATAAGGGCACTGACCCCATCATGGGGGCTTTACTCTTATGATCTCAAATAGACCTAATTATCTCTTAAAACCTCACCTCCAAATACCATCACGTTGGGGGTAGGGCTTCAACATATGAATTTTGGGGGAACGCAATCATTCATTCATAACAAACACATACTGTGGTGCCCAGCTGCCTAGATGGGAATCCAGGCCCCTCTACTTACTTCAACTCTCTGTGGCTCAGTTCCCTTATCCCTGAAGATGAGAATAATAATGTTGACCTTATAGACCTATGAGGATTAACTGAGTTAACAAACATACAGGCCGAACAGTGCTTGACACACAGTAAATGCTGCGTAAATGTTAACTATTATGATTTATTTAAGGGGTTGATTATACTCTGCGTTTGACCTTGTAGGACCATAACTCAAACGAGTTAATAAGAGTAACTCTTAGGCAAATACTGTTCTTGAACAATTCTGGAGATGGGAAGTCATCCCAGATGTTTTATTTAACCTGATCATCTTATTCCTCTTTGCCATGACAGCAAATGGAGCCCAGGCCTGGTCAGGAAAAGCACATAGGCAGACAGCTGGTCGTCAAGGATGCTGGTTAAGATGTATAGCCTGGGGATTTTTCAGCTTTGTTTGAAAGATGTGAGACCCCAGTAATAAAATCACATAATCACTAGAAAGAAATAGCACTTGTAGAGAGGATGGAAGTGCACTGCTGAGACCTCCTTTCAATAGAAGCTGCTCCTGCAGAGAGCACAGTTGGTGGACAGCCTCCTGCTGCCATTTCTTTGGACCATGGCAGCCACCAAGGCCATCCTTCCCCAGGGCGGCTCCCATCCAAGGACCTAGCACAGCAGGACTACTAGAGCCAGGCTGTTCTACCCAACGTGGGTCTCCTCCAACAGGCAATTTTTGCCCAGGGCACCCCATCAGCTTGAGTAAGACTTGCTTAAACTGTTCCGAAGTCCTTCCCATCCAGTCCTTCCCTTCTTGTAGGTGTCAGACCTGCATGGTGGTCTACAGGCTCTCCCTACCTTCCCAGATCCCCCCATCCTTCATAGGCATCTTCCCCAGTCTCTTACAGAACTGATCCCATCTCGATGTCTGCTACTTAAAGGAATCAAACTGACATGCTATTACTACTTCTGAACTTTTAGAAGTTTTGCCTACCTACAAAAGAAAGCAGGTGTTTATTTCTATCTATGCTAGATAAACCTTTATAGAAATAGCATACCAAGCGAGAAAAGAAATGGTAATGGAGTCAGTAATGTGTCATATTGAAAATATTTTCTTCTCCATATTTTTATAATTATTTTTAATTGGCTCATTTTCCCATCAAATTTCAAATCCAGATTCTGTAGTCTGTATGCTTGCTAATTCCTTATCATAATCTCTTGGGTTCATTTGAAGTATATGGAAAGGCAATTTTATCAGCTTTCCTTAAAAAAAAAAAAAAAGGAAAGAAACAGATAAGTAACCACTGACTGGTGCCTAATAGAGGCCTATTTGCATTTGAAATATTTAGAACTTCATAATAGTGTAGAATTGAAAGATACATTGAATGAGTAATTCCAACATAGTTTAATCAACATGCTATTACAGTAAGTGCTCCTGTAAACTGCTGCTACCCTAGTATGACAGCCTAAATGAGTGAAAAATTGTCAGCAGAGGTGGAAATTATTATTTATACCTGATAGCTACACAATCATTTTTAGCAATGCTTTTTACATTAAATATTAATTCCAGCATCCTAGGCTTATAAGCCATGTATATTGTTTTCAGAAGAAACGTGAAACAGTAGCCGCAATGCTTTGCTTTCCCTGGACTGTGGACTTCACTTGGCTTTTGCCTAAGCCCTGTTTGGCATTACTAACCTGTATTCATCCACCTCTTCTTACAGGAAACTGGATATGCCCTGGCCGGTAGCCACCCAGCCATGTTACTGATCTGCTGTTTTGCCCAGCAGTAACCTTTGCATTGTGTTTCTGACTATATCAGATTCTTCTGCTTATTGCTTTGGGGAAGTCATGTTCTTTGAGCACAGAGTATACACAACTAAATATGCAATTATCCAGCTTTTAGGTGTTTAGTATATAGGTTTGATTTCATAGTGCTTAGATGGTGCTATAATGAACAAATTTAAAGACTGATAGAATTACCATTTTCTAAGGACGAGATACCTACATTGAAAGTCCGAATCGATCAGTCATCAAATAATAGCTGTATGAATTGATGGAAACGTATATTGGTAAGATAGTTAAAATACAAATGAAAGAAAACAGGAAATAGAGACAGTAATGTGTGTGTATGAGAATCCTCCAGAGGGCAATGTAGATGCTTCCACTCATTTCCCTGAATTTGGACATTCCAAGTGCCTTATGTAGAGCATTGGCAAGTTGTGGGGCAAGGAATTCTGCCTCAAGCAATACTTTGCACATGGTAGGCATTACTGAATTGAACCCTGCTTGAATTATATTAACAGATTATGTACAATAAAAGCCAGCTCCAGAAGTAAAATTACCCACAATACACGCTCTAGAAAAGAGAGCCATTGTCTGGCGCACTGATTGAAACAACAGATTTAAAGTGAATAGAAAGTGGTTCACTCCAAGCCTGTGAAACTAAAGATAAATAGTATTTGAATTAGTGCAAATATCAGGTTGAACCATATGAAATTGGACATTTTTATAGAGAAAAAGATTAGTGATGGATACTGGCAATTTCATATGGCTAAACCGAATATATAAAACCAGGTGTCAGTATAGGAATTAGAATGTAGGTATGAGTTGAATTGAAATATAATCGTTCAAAACATCTTAAACATGTTATAAGGATCCTATTTAAAGAAAACTCACAGAGAATCCTTTCGAAAGCAAAACACTCCTTTTTTTTTTTTTTGGGACAGAGTCTCACTCTGTTGCCCGGGCTAGAGTGCTGTGGCGTCAGCCTAGCTCACAGCAACCTCAAACTCCTGGGCTCAAGTAATCCTCCTGCCTCAGCCTCCTGAGTAGCTGGGACTACAGGCATAAGCCACCATGCCCGTCTAATTTTTCTATATATTTTTAGTTGTCCAGATAATTTCTTTCTATTTTTAGTAGAGACGGGGTCTTGCTCTTGCTCAGGCTGGTTTCAAACTCCTGACCCTGAGCGATCCTCCGGCCTGGGCCTCCCAGAGTGCTAGGATTACAGGCATGAGCCACTGCGCCCGGCCAAAACACTCTTTTTCAAATGAGTTTAAATAATTTAATCATTTTTTATTGTTGACTTGGACTTCCATGTACTATGTTCTCATTAATGTGGACTCACCCATATATGAAGGAAATTCTTTTCATTGTAACATAATTTTAAATGGAATAAGAAAAAATTAAATTTTTCTTATTTGCAATTTATTTTTCATATTTATTTTTCTTATTTATTTATTTTCTTATTTAAATGCAATGAATTGCATTTAGTTCACATGTATATTTTGATTATAGAAAATTACATGTATGTCTCAGATTAAAAATAAGGTTTTATAGAGATGGTCATGAAAACAGCGTTAGTGTGTGGTATGAAGACCCCACTGGGCCACTGGATAGGGCAGCCCTGGCTGACCAGCCGAGTGCCCCTGGAAAGAGACTAAAGCCTCTGCATTTGGAAATGGGGCTGCAACATCAACACTCAGTGGCAATTTATAGTGTATATCAAGTGTCTGGCATCATGAATGCTCAATAAATATTAGCTATTAGCAAAAAGAAGGTACAATTTTTTAAATGACATTTTTAAGCCAAATCTGGAACTTAAGCTGCTTAAAAACGGATTGATTTGGTCTCTTGCCTGTCTGTCCCCCTCTTCATAGCATAAGACAGTGGAGGCATCAGTCCTGCTCGAGTATAGCCAGAAGTGGCTGAAATCTGTAGGCAGGTCAGGTCCCAGACAGACTAAAAGTGAAATCAACTTAAATTAAAAGTTATAATAAAAATCCCTGAAATCTCAGCCTAGCGTGTGAGCGAATTAGCCCACTTGACTCGAGTCTTAACATTTCTCTCTCCAGCTGGAGTGGCCGCTCCTGAAGGTCAAGGCCTTTGTCTCAGAGCACATAACCCAGTGCCTCTACAAGACACAGGCAGTGATGATGGCTCTGAAGCTGCTTTATTGGAGAGAAAGGGACCTCCCCCTCTCACTCCCAGGAAGAGGTGTTAAGGGTGGCTCTGTTGGGAATGACGTGAGTCTTCTCTTTTTGAAAAAACAAAAGGTGAAAAGGCTACAACTATCACTCCTAGCCCACATTTCAGTATGTTGCCAACATAATTATGTTACTATTTCAGGTAAGAGAAGCAGCAGAAATAAGAAATATGATCCTTTTAAACCTAGGGCTTTTAGGGGGGTTGTGTGTGTGTGTGTGTGTGTGTGTGTGAGAGAGAGAGAGACAGAGACAGAGATGGGGTCTTGCTCTGTCACCCAGGCTGTAGGTCAATGGCACAATCATTGCTCACTGTACCCTCAAACTCCTGGACTCAAGTGATCCTTTTGCCTCAGCCTCCCAAGCAGCTGGGACTACAGGCATGAGCCACCGTGCCTGGCCTAAACCTGGTTTAAAAAAAAAAAAATCTAGGGGGAAAAAAATCACCTTATCTTTCTTACATTGGCAAACCAGAAAACACTGGATTTGTTTTCACCCAACTGCCTTCATAAAATAACTGTTACCACCATAAAATGCAGCTGGAAGTTCTTTTCATTATTAGGGCTTAAATGGATTTGAGGCCTCCAAGCAATGACGTAATTAACCTCACCAATAAGTCTGGAATGACCCGACTTGGACACAAATGTGAGAGTGAGAGATGCAATTTTGATTAGTTTTCTTCTTGAGGATAACCATGACATCTATCAGGCAGACTGTTAACCTACAGACTCCCCGAATGACATGGAGCACTTTAACCCCGTTAGCCTGGGCCCCGCCGCCCCCGCACGTGCGGCAGGCCCTGCCTGAAGACGTGCTCCTGAAGGCACCAGAACTGACCGACTGGCTGACAGCCCGGACAGACAGCAGCCCAGCCAAAGGCAGCTCAGCCAAAAGCTTACTGAAACAATCAAGAGCGCTTTGCAGAGAGTTTGACAACTGTGCTTTGGCCACTACGAGTAGCAGGTACACGCTTAGTGGAATGGGAGAAAGAGCTGGGAAGAAAGAGGCTGGCTGCTCCTGGGGAGGAGATAGGGTCGGGGCACACAGTCACCTCCCGCTGCCTTCATCTCCTCCTACATTCACAGAGCAACACGGTCCATACAGAAAGACTGACCCGCACAGACAGAGACACAAACACACACAGATATGCATGCACATATAGAAACAGACACACACACAGGACACCAGCCCACATAGGCATAGACACGGGCATGTACACACACACAGACACACAAAACACTATCAAAAGAAATTCGGGCTGGGCACGGTGGCTCATGCCTGTCATCCTAGCACTCTGGGAGGCTGAGGCAGGAGGATCACTTGAGCTCAGGAGTTAGAGACCAGCCTGAGCAAGAGCGAGACCCTGTCTTTAATAAAAAAAAAAAAAGAAAAAGAAATTCAAGAATTTTCTATGTTCCCTTTGTTCTTTTTGCATCACATGGCACCTAAATGGCAGCCCAGAAGGGCACTCTGAGAACATGGGAATAAACAAACCCAGTTTTTCCCGCTGTATTCCCACACCGTGCTCCTGACTGACACCAGCTGCGTGAGAGTTTTTCCCCTGCACCCCAAGTAAGCAATCATTTCTGCAGTGGACACCAGCTGGGTATCTTCTAATTCAATTCTGTCACTGTCTACCTGGAGATGGCATCAGATCCCTCAGTTTGACATCTCGGTCCCCCAAGACTGCCCCCTACTTCCGATGCCAATCGCAAGTCCCAGGTTGTTTTGCCTGGGACTATAGTTGCCCCAACTATAAGTTGGGGATGGCCCACGACTCCTTCCTCAGGTTCGATTAATTTGCTACAGTGGCTTACAGAATTCAGGGAAAGGCTTATATTTACCAGTTTATTATACAGAGAATACAGATGAAGAGATGCATAGGGCGAGGTATGGGAGAAGGGGTGTGGAGCGTCCATGCCGCCTCCAGGAACCTCCCTGTGTTCAGCTAGCCAGAAGCTCCTCAAATCCTCAAAGTCGCAACCCTGTTATCCTGCCTTGGTCTTTCTGGTGAATGGCCCCATCCTGAGGCTATTAATACCTAGGGCTGCCAGCCACCAGTCAACTCATTAGCATACAAAAAGATACTTATCACTTTGGAGAGTCGAAGGATTTTAGGAGTGATATGCCAGGACACGGGGATATAGACCAAATATGTACTTCACGATATCCCTGGAGCTCACACATGCACAGAGGGCTTTGTGTTGGTTTAAGCCTGGCCACGTGACTCCCAGGAGAACACGTTGGCTGCAATCAAAAGCGCCAAACCTACAAAGCAAAAAGGCCATCGAGGGATGTTCAAGATGCCTCCCTGAGCTGCGCTTTGCAGCCTGCTCACATCAAGAAGTCCAACTAATCACACAGAATTGTTTTCAGGGGATTTGAAACTTATTATTTAATAATGTTATTGCTGACATTCTGGAGTTCACTGATGGGTCTGTGAGCCTTTGTGAATATAGAAGAATTATCACAGACACTGGAACAAAATCAGTTTTTCCCGGGTAGGCCAACAATTTTTAGAGCCAGTAAAAAAAAATATTGATATGAACAATTTATCTAACAGCTGAATTTTTGAGCAATTGTTTTCCGTAAGAGGGACCGAATAAATCACTAGGTCTAATAAGATGACAGAGTGAGCAAAGGACAATTGCAGAAGCTTTTCAGACACGCTTTCTGTGTTTTCCCCTGCCACCCCTCCGTGACTGTCACCACCCTCACTTAATGCTAATTTGTTCCCAAATCCTTCATCAAGAACTTACCTTGAGCAAGGATTTGTGCTGGATGTTGGGAACAGAGAGATGCAAGATGAGCCCTGATCTTCGCAGCAGGCAGGAGGAGCGAGCACAAGCAACCCAATGACATGACACAGGGGCAAGGGTTTGGGCAAGGCTGGGCGGACAGAGCCTTCCAGGAGTGGGGCTGAGCTGAGTGCTGAGGATAAGAAGAAACGGGTCAGGTGGAAAAGAGGAGGAAGCCTGCTCCAAGCAGAGGGCATAGCCTGTGCAAGGGGACACAGAGGAGAAAGTGAGTCGTCTTATGAAGAACTTTCATGAGTTGTAGGAAAATGGGCAGAGAGGTGGGGAGATTCAGATCAGAGAGGGCCAAGAGTTTCCTGCACAGGAGTTTGAATCTCATCCTGAAGGCAGAGAGGAACCTCCCAAGAACGAATTTCTCTGTGCCCCATTGCTGTCAACAGGCTGTTACCCCGCACACACCCCCATGCTTGTGTAAGCCCCTGCTGCTTTGAGGCCTCTTCCACCTCTCCCTTCCTTGGCTCTGCTGACACCCTAGTCATTTGCCCTTTGTTGAAGGTGTGAGCCACCTGGCCACAGTCTTCCTCTCCTCAGTTCTGCCATCGTCCTGACATCAGCCTCACCATTCATGAGCTGGTGGCCTTCACCTCTCCTCTGCCTGCTGTTCCCACACTACACCCTGGACCCTGCCATCCCCAAGATCTCTGCATGGGAGCACTCCACCTCCAGGACCCTTCTCCTGCCCATAATCTCTGGTCTTCCAGCACATCCTCTCTTTTGCTTTCAAGACACCTGATTTTGACCTTAACAAGATCTCTGGTTTCTCTCCATTTGCCCCCTGGTCTTTCCCCTCCAGCCTTCACTGACTGCCCAATGCAGCCAAGAGCCTGTGCCCATCTCTGCAGACCCAGTTTTACCAAGACCTTCCACCCCCTATGCTCTTATCCACTGAACCCACCTCGTGAAAGCTGGTGCAGTCCCAGTCCAGCAGCCTGCTCATGTGCTCCTGCCCTGGCCT
The DNA here is from genome assembly GCA_963574885.1 of Lepilemur ruficaudatus. Taxonomy (NCBI): domain Eukaryota; kingdom Metazoa; phylum Chordata; class Mammalia; order Primates; family Lepilemuridae; genus Lepilemur; species Lepilemur ruficaudatus. The sequence continues at coordinate 31,643 of CAUYRT010043538.1, read as the reverse complement.
CTGCCATGGCCATCAGTCCCCTCTCCTGCTATGTCACAATAGAATCAAAGTTTCCAGCCTCAGCTGAAGCTTCGTTACTGCTTGACAGAGTTTTGGTGTCCTGCTCTGTTTTCTCTCCCATTACTTGTAACAGCAATTCCAAACCTTCAGCACTCCAGAGTCCGTTCTCCCGCTCCCTGCAGAGAAACTTACCTACCACTGAGGAGAGAGCTCCAGAAGGAAGTGTCAACTTCTGGAGTCCCCTACTGACACATGTGCCTGAGCCTAGCCCACGTTTGTTCTCTTCACTCCTGCTATAAGGTGTGGCTGCACCTCCTTTGGTCTAAAGCTAATTCCATCTCAGCCCAGGCCTCCCTTCTATGCTGCTCTAGTAGAGACCTTGTCTACTTCTTATCCCTTCTCTCCTATTTCTTAAATGTCTCCATCTCTACCAGCTCCTTCTTATCAGCATTTAAATATGCTAGAGTTCCTTTCATCTGAAAAAAACACTCAAGCTTCCTCAAGGAGCCACGCTTCCATTCCCTTCATGGCCAAGCTTCTTTAAAGAGTCCTTTGTGGCCGGGCACAGTGGCTCATGCCTGTAATCCTAGCACTCTGGGAGGCCAAGGTGTGTGGATCATTTGAGCTCAGGAGTTCAAGACCAGCCTGAGCAAGAGTGAGACCCCATCTCTACTAAAAATCAAAGGAAATTAGCTGGACAACTAAAAATATATAGAAAAAATTAGCTGGGCATGGTGGTGCATGCCTGTAGTCCCACTACCCGGGAGGCTGAGGCAGGAGGATCACTTGAGCCCAGGAGTTTGAGGTAGCTGTGAGCTAGGCTGATGCCATGGCACTCTAGCCTGGGCAACAGAGTGAGACTCTGTCTCAAAAAAAAAAAAAAAGAGTCCTTTGCAATCATTGCCTCTAGTTCCTCACCTCCTAGTTTCCATTCACCTTTCAACCCCTGGCAGTCCACTTCCACTCCTGCTAAAGTCCCTACCTACTTCCTTGCTGCTAATATCAAGGGAATTAAACCACCCTCCTGTCTATCCTATCTGACTCTATATTCCCTGTTGCTGTTCACTTGTCACTCCTTGAAATTCTCTCCCCTCTTGTATCTGTAGTTACTCTTCTCCTCTTCTTGTTTCTTTTCTACCTCTCTGTCCATTCCTCCTTGGTGCCCCTGAGTGTAGGTGGGGAAGAAACATCAGCATGTTAGTAGACTGGGAGAAAAAGGCTGGTGGGAACAGGAGGCAGGAGGTCGGAGCAAGGTCTTATCAGAGGAGGATGGAGATAGCACAGGGGAGGCAGTGGCTTCAAACAGGAACAGCACCACCGTAACCTACCTGTGAGACTGAGCAAGGAGGTAAGAAAGGCAAAGCGTGACAAAGACCACACGTGGAGGCCTCACTTTTCTCTGTGATCTAGGAGGAAAGGGCATCTGCTGTTGGAGCTGGCAGGGAGAGGTGAAGATGTGGGATAATCCTGGGTGGAAATGGCAGGCAAAGGGCCTGTTGAGGCGAAGCACAGGGAGAACGTGTGCTGAGGATGGTGCCGGTCAGTCCCGGCTGTCAGTGTTTTCCACCAGCACGTGACTGCCCCAGAGTGGGAGAGTAAAAGAGCAGCCAGGGAGGACGCAGTCGGGGTTTGGTGCTTCTGGGCCAGTGGAGCAAAGGGCCAGCAAGGCCGGGGACTTGAGGCCAGGAAAGGAGCATCCAGGTGAGCCCCCAGTGAACCCAGATGGGAGGGAAGAAGTAGACAGCAGGTCTGCCATGAAATGTGGTCGTCAGTCAGAAGTACTGGGAGGAAGGGAGGGATCTAGAGCCTGGCTGTCCTCAGGAGCTGGAGGAGTAGGTGCAGTGACAATGAGCGAGTGTGAGCTAGAAGGAAAGGAGGAGAGTGGGAAGTTAGGGTGGAGCAGTAGCACATCATGGCCAAAATATAGGTGTGTTCTTGTTTTTAATGTGTATTACGGCAATTTCGAATACACACAAAAGTAGTCTAAGAAATCCTCAGTGCCCGTGTCACCTGAGTTCAATAGTTATCAACATTTTGTCTATCTTACTCCATCTAATCATCCCCAACTCACACTTTTGCGGGTGGGCTTGTGGGAGGTTATAGTATATTAAAGCAAATCCCAGTTTTCATGTTATTTCACCTAAAAGTACTTCAGTAAGTAAAATTTAGGTTTGTAACCTGAGAATAGTTCACCGAAATAAGAGTTTGGGTAAAGGATAATGATGATAATAGTAACTATTGAGTGTGTAGTATATACCAGATATTTTACGTGTATTAATTCTTCCAAAACCCTCTGGCATCTGTATTATTGTCATTCCCATATTACAGATGAGGAATCTGAAGTTTTGCAAAGCTATGAGGTTTTCCTGAAAGCACTCAGCTAGTAAATGGTCTATTTGACTACAACGTCCTTCTTCTCAAGCTCAGCACTCTGCTAAGTGTTGCTGGGATTAAGGGGGCGGAAACTACGAAATTGCTTTCAATACATCTAGAATCATAATTCCAGGTAAGGTAAAAAATAAAGGCTATAATTTAGGTGCCAAAATATTTTATGAATATTAGGGGAGAGAGGTGCTGATGGGAAGGTTGGTCAATGCCTGAAATAGAAACAAGGACAGAACAAGATAAGTGCATGGCCTGAGCCTCAGGACCAGGAGTTTTTGCATGAGAGTGAAGAGGGCTGGTGTTCTAGGGGAGGGAGGTAAAAGGCCAGCACCCTGCCTGATCTCAGTGGGGGTGGCAGTTTGAGTAACTCCAAGGGAAAGGAGACCTGACCCTCAGGGAGGAGCCCCAGTATGATAAAAGGGGAGAGGGCAAGGTCCTGCATGGTCTGTTTACAATGGAATGTGGGGTCCTGCGGGCAGAGTTACAGGGTGGGGAGTAAAGTCAGGAAGGGTCCCAGAGGAGAGAACAGCAAGTGGGAGAAAGAGGGGCAGAATTTAGTGTTTTCTTTTCAGGCGAAGTTTAATAGAAATCAAAACAATTGCCTAGCTCCATGCTACTCAAGGTGTGGTGCGTCAGCCCATGCCCATTTGCAAACTCTGTTACAGTCCACAGTGAGCCAGGTGCAGGAATTAAGAGGAAGTGGTTTACAAATTTGCTACAACTTCCATAAGCCGTTGGTTTTTATTTTTCCGTATTTTATGAAAGTATCGAACCATGACAGATTAAAATTTCCTTAAAAATGATCCTTCACCACAGGTAGTTTCAGATGTACTGACCTCTATTGCCTTATGTGTTATGATGTATTTGCTCTAATTTTTCTGTCTTGTTTGATCAAGGCCACTAAATGCTTTATTGCAATAGGTAGCTTCCTAATCTTCCATATAGTCTTTTTTTTTTCCTTTTTCTGCCAGTTTTGATGGATACTGATTTCCCTATAGCCTTAAAAGAAATAACTGCTAAAATTAAATTAGAGGAGTTAACATTTACCAGTTTTACTACAAGATTCCTTTAGAATGCAAATGAAGTTTTTGTGCTTAATCATATGTAATGGTTACTGAATCCAGTTTTCCAAACTCTTAGCAAAAAGCTTCCCCAGAATTCCAAGATTGGGGATGGTACTGTAGCCTTTCCAGTAGAAGAGATTTTATTTTCAGATATTATTCCTTAAGATTGTCAGAAGTTTTAAAAGCAACTGAACTTGGTCTAGACAGCAGATTTCAGTAGTTGCTAAGGAACTGGATTAGTGCTCATCTAAGGAATGTATTATTCATTTTTATTTCTGTTTGTTACTACTGCACTTTAATTACAGATTAATGTCTTTTATGGCTCTCCAAAGTGTGAAACATCTCTCCCTTAGCTGGTGGGGCCAGCCAGGGGAAACCATGTTCGTGTGCACCCTCCAAGCAGACAGTGTTCAGGCATGAAGTGGCTCAAAAGAAGAAAAAGGTTTCTTGCGGCACAAACAATAGCTGGCCTTGTAAGCACAGGCCACGGCTGAGCGCTCAGGGCCAGACCAGCCGCGCCCACTCGTGCATGAGACCCGGCCCGGCCGTGTCCGCCGCGGCCGCTGCTGCTGCGCGCTGTGCTGATTGCCTCTTCATGTCGCAGATGATGTCATCCTGCAACCTGCTGCCACAGTCACCAGGCAATCAATTTCTCAGATAAAAGATGGGTTGTCAAACCCAAGAAACTCATTTTCCACACGGCAGCCAGAGTGAGCCTTTTGAAAAGCTAATCTGATAGCATCACCCCAACCTTACTGAACCTCTCCCAGCCTCACTCCGCTTGAAACACTTCAGTGCTTCCCTGGGCCTTTAAGATAAAGATAAAACCTTACAGAATTTGGAAGGCCCTGCCCGAGCTGTCCCTTCCGAGGCGCCCTGCCGGTCATGCTCAGTCTTCCCATTCCTTTCGAAGGAGCCCTTGCCTAGAAGCTCTTCCCAACTGCAGAACCTCAGTTAGACAATGCCCATGCTCACTTCCAGTGTCAAACCCCTTTTCCCATTAGCTGGGAGTGCCTGGGTAGGTCCTCATCAAATCCATACTACTCCTGCCTGGCATTTTACACATTTGTAAGTTTTATATTTATGTGTGTGTGTGTATTTGATTAAGCTCTGGTTCTCCACTAGAGCTCAAGAGGGCAGAGACTCTGTTAATTTTCATTGAGACTGTAATAGTTTTATCTAGCACACCCCTAGCACATCAGGCTCCAAGAGTAAGTATTGGCAGCATAAACTCTTCAACATAAAATCCAGACAAGCACTCTAGGCTTTGGCCACGTGTAGACAGTCTGGCCAAGACTTATTGTGTAATGAACTATATCTTTGCAAAGCACCAATTGGAAGCTCTAGTGAGGGTCTGGCAGCTGCTCCTCAAGGTGCCAGGTGCCACTTCTTAAAGAGTAACTCTTAGGAAGTTTTAACAGTTTTGTTCTTTATGAAAAATAACACACACACACATACACACACACACACACACACACACACACATATCCCAAAACAAGAGAAAAGCAACATCTACTAGTACTGGTGCTGAAAAAGAACAGCAAGTGGAGTAGTCTAATGCCTTCCTCTTTCTTGAGGGATACATGCTATGGGTGTAGTCATGAATTGGAAGGTAAATAATAGCTGACATCCATGGAACTCTGCCTACGGGCAAGGCTTGCACCGATGCTCTCATACGTTTTCTCTCAACAAACCTATTTTTATCCTCCCTTCAGATGAGGAAATCCACCCAAGGTCACACAAGCAGTAATGCAGAGAAAGGATCTGAGGCCACATTATCAAACTCATTTCAGAGCCTGAACTCTTAATCATTATCTTTATTGCCTCTCCTGGAGAGGTCCAGAGCACACCCTTAGCAGAAATCGAGGAGGGTCTGCACTCACAGACTTGGCAGTATCTCTGCATAGAGAGACAGTTGTACCTCTTAATCTAATACTTTGAGTTTGAATTGAGACTTCACTCAGCTGAAAATAGCTGAATAGCCTGCCTTTTGTTTCTTCCCTTGCCGTTATATTTTCCATTTTGACACGTTTCTTAAATACAGGTTGATCATCTCTCTCCCAGGTTCATGAATGTTCAGATGGTTTCTCTTTGCTTACAAGAATATGACAAACCACCCAGCCTAGCACACACGGCCCCTCTCTGGCCCAGGTTCTGCCACCACTTGTCTCCACCACAACCTTCACATAGGACCCCTAAGTGATCTCTTGCAAGCCCAGGACTTGTCTGCTTCCCTTTCCTGATTTGATTCTCCCATCTTGAAATCCCAATCTTCCACGGAAGCCAGGTCAACTTAAGGGACAAATCATGTATAGAGTGACAACAAATTATTACTATTGCAGGTTGAGCATTCCTAATCCAAAAATCTGAAATCCAAAATGCCCCTAACTGCAAAACGTTTTGAGTACCAACGTGACACCACACTTGACCTCATCTGACAGGTCACAGTCAAAACACAGGCACGTAACACACAGTTTGTTCAGTGTCCCCAAGGGAAAAATAAAATTACCTTCAAGCCATAAGGTGTATATGAAACATAAATGAATTTCATGTCTAGACTTGCGTCCCATCCCCAAGATACCTCATTATGGATATGCAAGTATTCCAAAATCCAAAAAAAAAAAAAAAAAAAAAAAAATCCTAAGTCCCAAACACTTATGGTTGCAAGCATTTCATATTAGGGATACTCAAACTGTATTTTAAAATTAGTTCCAAATGTTAAGTTCCACAATACTCAAGTAAGGCTGGAGGAAAGATTAACTGAAAAAGTCTCAGCCTTTAATAAACATGTGGTCAGTAAGGTTTTCAATGGTAGATTCAAATTCAGTTTTAAATTAGGAGAGAATATTTAATACCGCCTCTAGTGGCTTGTATTTTTCTCAGCAACTCTAAATCTACCAGAAGGCCTGCTTTGCAGCAGTTTTCTCAAAGTGTAACAAATTCTACTTTGTATATCATCTCGTGTTTAATTATAAGGATTTGAATTTGCAGCACCAATTACTAATTAGATAGTACTGTACCAAAAGAAATTAAACAAAGATGAAAACAAAAACACAACTCAGCACAAGGCCATATCATCTAGTAACATTTCATGTAGCAAGATTAAAATACTCCCTGAGAAATATAGGTTAACTGAGTCATTAGCCATGTATTCCTTTGACTTTGTTGTTGTTGTTAATGACTTTAATGTCAGTGGGAAACCTAAAGGAAATCCAAGTACAAAAACGCTCTGATTATACTGATGTTTATAATTCTTTTCATTCTTCATTGGAAATCTCTTTATGATGCTCAACAATTATTTTGAAATGTAGCGGTAGATTTTGGCAATGCAAAATAAATGCCTATTTTATAACGATGCATTCTCTGTTGATTGTCATATGAAAAAGCCACATCAACCAGTATTTGAATTAATCATCTATGAGACCTCAAAAACAAAGTGTTCACCTTAGGTGTGGAAAATCAAAAAGATACAAAGCAGATTGAAAGAGGAACAAAAAGGTCCGTGAAGCCAAGATGTAGTGGAGGAAAAAGGCATAACCGTATAGCCGGTCATTTTAGGAATCAGAGGAAGGGCGAGGGGACCTTCTCGCTACAAAGCCATGTCATTCCCCAGTACCAGGTGCCTGGGCCACTTTTCCTGGTTCTTAAACCTTTGGTTAGTAAGATAAAAAAAAAAAAAAAAAAAAAAAAAAAGAATGACAGTTGGAAAGAGAAGTGAGCAGCTCCTATAATTCAGTCTTGAAAGAGATGAGGGCAGTGGCCTGCTCAGGTGTGCCCTGCTCTGGGTGATCGTGACAGCTGGGCTCTGGGGAGGGCGGACAGTCCGCAGAGCCCCAGGGTCTGTTAGCAGGATACAGAGCAAGCCTTTCTCCTTCAAGGCCCCCATCTTATCCCTTGCCCTGTGACTATCACCACATGGAAGACTGAACCAGCAAAACGCTCAAAATTACCCAAAGGTGCTTTACACTCTTTCCCTGGTGCTATTTCAAGAGGCTTTGCTTCTGTAAGAAACTGGCATCACCTTTACTCCCAAGTGCAGGGTTCTTGTGAATATTGTAAAATCTTTAAATGATATGCCAAATGAATGAGCATGGTTTTTTTCTCTGTGTATGAAAGTGTCTTGAAAACTTGTATAGAGTGAATTTCATCGTACGCTCTCAAGCTTACTTTATAGACGTATTTTAATTGTCGACCTCTGAAACAAGTAATTTGTCTTTTGATGGAATAATTTGCTGAGAAAGAGCATAAGGTGCTTTGAGAAGAATTACAGAAGAATATTTCATAGATTTCCATCTTTTGGTACCCTGGACTGAAAGAGTAAGCTCTGCTTCATAATTTAATGTCATGGTGGCCATCAGAGGGCCAAACTGTAATAACTTTTGTAACTTCATGATAAAATTAATTGAACAGCCCCACCCTCCAAATTGGGAACCATTTGATTTTTCTCCAATTTAAGAATTTCTTTTCCCACTGTGTTGTGAAGCCATGCTGTACAGTTTCCATCTCTAAGAGTTCATTGCTTTTACAAATTACACTGCACACCTGTGAATGAAAGCCACATTGTCAAAGTGACAGTTCATTTGTGGATATGGCTTATTAATCCTCTGTTGTGCTTCTTCAACTGTTCTCTAATTTGAAAATGTTCATCTCTCAGGAGGTGGTACAATTTATTTGATGTCAATGTACCACATAAATTTTTCCTCTCAATTTTAACTTTATTGAAATAAGCTTAAAACAAGCTGACTCCAGTCACCATGATCATTATCTTATGAACTTTTATTCTGGGCCAACTGGCCAATATTAATGAACCAGAGCAATCTTTTCATCTCAGTGAATGATTACCTATGTCTCTTCACTGTAACAACATGGTACCTATTCTTCCTATAGTAGGGTATAGTTAAAAAAGAAAAACAACTGGAGTTTAAACACGCCTAATTGCATGACTCCTCCAGTCTCACCCATCACAGTCAATGGCTCTGTGAATGCTCCAGCCAACACCTGGAGCCACCCTGGATCACTCCTTCTTGCTCTCCTCCCCGACCCAGTGCATCAGCCAGTCCTGCCGGGTAGCCTGCCACTGGCCCCACCCCAGTCCCAGCCGCCGATTCCCCTCCCCCGGACTCCTAGCAGTCATCTCCTAACTGGCCTCCAGGCTTTTATTCTGCCTTCCCTAAAATCCATTCTCCATACTGCAGCTCAGGCAATGATATTACAAATATCAATCATATGACTTCACTAGGCCTGCTTAAAGGCGTCCAGTGACTTCCCATTGCACTTAGAATAACATCAAAACGTTTTATGGCCCAGGACCCCTGTATGAATAGACCTGCACGGCTCTCCCGTTCTTACACCCTCGGGTCGTCCTTCAAACCTCCACGGGCTCCCCTGCCCTCGCCTTTCCACAAGCGTCTGCCTCTGCTCGGAGTACACTTCCTTGCCTCCCGGGCCTGATTGACACGCCGGACCTCGGAGAAACATTTCCTGCAGCACCCCCACAGTCGATGCCATGTCAACCTGTTTGTGACCTTCATAGCACTTGTCACCATCAAAAATGACTTTGTTCCATTTGGCTTACCTGTTTACTGATAATTGTGTCTCCTCCCACCAGCTGCTAAGCTCCATGAAGGCAAGAACCTTGTCTGCTGTTTACCACATATCACTTGTACCCAGAACAGGGTCCATTAGCACACTCTCAATAAGTACTTGTTAGGTGAATGATGGATGGAAGAATCCTTGTCTTCCTAATACTGTATGACTTTGACTGCATCACTTTAACCTCTTGGACGTCAGCTTCCTCATCTATAAAATAAAGCTAACAGAGCATTGGATGTTCATGGGATAAGTTAATGGAGCAAACACATATGGCAGTATATGGTACTTTGTTTGGCCCACAGCATCGGCATAGGAACACAGTCACCAATTTCTCTCCCTGTTTTACAGGAAATCTTCAGAAGAACTGGACATGGACAAGGTGACAGCAGCAATGGTACTGACCAGCTTGTCAACCAGCCCTTTGGTTCGAAGCCCTCCTGTGCGGCCGAATGGTAAGTCTGGGATGCGGGGTTTGGGGAGGGGCTCCTTGACATCAAGAGCAGGGCCTCTCTTTGAGAAACTGCATTCTTGTCAAACAACCCCCACCCATTAGCAGGAAGCAAGGGGAAAAGTGGAAGAAATGGAGACCCGAGAGCTGTCAGCCTCCTCCTCATCCTCCTGGAGAGCCCACTGCATCTCATTCATACATCCATCCACTCACCCATGTTTTTTGAGTTTTACTACTTGTTTTCTTCCTTTCTAGAACACATATTTGCAATACCTGTATTCCTTTTTCCCAGGTAAATGGAGATAGATGTAATGAAATTGTTTTCCTTAGCATTATTTCTATTTGGGAAGGTAGTTGAGTCAAAGAACTCTCAGAAGATTTAATATTTTTAAAAGCATTATTCTAGACTCCTTAATCAAATAGAATTACTCTATTCATTCGTTCAATATATATTTACTAGGTACCAGGTAGGTGATTTGAATACATCATTGAAAAACAGTGTCCACACTCCCAGGTAGTGTACAATCTCTGTAGGAAAACAAGACTATCAGTCTTAGCCATGGTAATGGCTAGCATTTATTGAACACTTACTATGTGCCCAGTACTGTGCATGCTTTATCTCCTGTAATTCCCACAACTCCGTGAGATGTTATTATCCCTGTTTTACAGGTGAGTAAACTGAGGCTCATAGAGATTAATTGGCTTATAAATGGCAGAACTGAAATTCTACTCCACCTTTTCTGATTCTAGATCTGTTCTCTTGAAGCTGATATAACATGGCCTCATAATCCAGTATGATAAGTCAGGAGGGCAGGCAGTGGGAGATTATGTTAAAGAGACTGACAGAAGATCAGGAGGGGTTATGTTTGTCTGGGTAGGAGTTTGGACTTTATTCTGAGGCTGTGGGAGAACTATTGCAGTAACACCAGCACTGGAAAGTTACAATTAGGTCTACCAACAACAACAGACAAAGCGTTCATGGTCACAATGGGGGTGAATAGGACATAATTGAGAAATGTGAAGAAAGTAGAATCAATAGGACTTGGTGATGGACAGAGAGGATGAAGAAGAAGGTGTGTCAAGGATGACTTCCGGTGCTTCAGCAAGGGGACACCATTGCCTGAGACAGGAAACTAAGGCACAGGACAAACGTTTGGGGCAAGATGCGGGTTGCTGAAGAACACAATAGGGCCAGTTGGAAACACGTTAAGTAAGCAGCTCCTGAGGGTCATCCAAGGAGCAACCTCTGGTGGAGACTTGGGTGCAACCTGGAAGAGAGATCTGGGCTGGCAGTACAGAATGTGAAGGCAACATTTTGAAGCCATGAGAGTAAATGAGATCACCCTGAGAGAGTTGTGTAGAAGCCCGGTGTGAAGACAAGATGGCCAAGAGGGAAGCCGTGAAGCTCGCCATCACCTAAGAGATTGGCAGAGGAAAAAGACCCCAGGAAGAGCCTGAGAGGTGACCAGAGAGGTAGAAGAAAACTAATAGAGTGTTGTTTCATGGAAGCCAACGGCAAAGCATGTTTCAGGGAGAGGCGTCTGCTGCTTCAGAAGGTCATGCATGAAAAGGACTGAATTTTGCATCAAAAAAGAAGGTCACTGGTGGCCTTAGCAAGGATTCCCCATGGAAGGAAGCCAGATTGCAGTTCACTGGAATGTAATGCACTGAGACCACTGAATGAGACTTCCCAGCAATGGAAACCTTCTTTCAAAAACCGGCATGGTCAATTATGAGATTGAGCCACAGTTCACAGACAATTTGGTTGTAAGCATGAGATGTTAAGATAACATTTGTTGAACATCCAGTGAGTCCTCACCAAAACTTACTCCTACCTCATCATTGGTAAGAATGACCAAGATGCTGGGAATTCATATGGTTGTCATGAATGAGTAGTACCCAACAACATGATTCACCAACAGACTGGGGTGACACCACCTCTTCACATAGCACCAGACGAGGAGCTCTTGTTGAGCCTGACCACTCCTGTTCGATGACCTGTCCTGAGGGCTTCTTGGCAGACAGGTGTTCTGATTTACCTTCCTCAGCTTGGCAACACTGCTAAAAAGGCTTACAGTAAAAGCTTACAGTAAAAGCAAAACTGAACGCACCCCAGAACATATTCGAGGAAAAAGGAATTGCAGAAATTCCATGGGATCCTTAAAGGCACCAAAAACAAAAAGTATATTTTAAGTTAATCATTGTTTTTAGCATTGGATTCTTTTTTAAATTGAGAACATTTTTAGTGTTCCTTTGTATTTAAAGGTTAGAATTTAAAAAAACCTTTTGGTTCTTCAATGCAAACTTTTGTTATCACACTAATAAAGTAATACAGTATTCATTTATGGTTTAAAAAATAACTATTCAACTAATACCCCGAATTGTCTGCTCTCTGTCATTTAGTCTGTAACAGGAAGCAAATTCTTAGATAGGGAAAACAATTTATGATAAGGAAGGCATTTTTTTTTTTTTTTTTTAGGAATAAAAGACTTTCTTTAGGATTATTGTGTATCAGTGAATTTTCGGAAACTGTCATTATCCTTTTCTGTGCCTGAGAAGGATCATTCTGTCAGGATATGGATCTGCAAAGAGGGTGAGAGTCTAGCAGTACTATCTGCATTCTTGGCAAATACTTGTTTAATACATGGAGACTCTATCCCCTAAGAATATTATGAATTGGTCCTTTTTTCTGAAAAATTTATTTCTACATCACCTGGTCCCTCTGATTAAATAGTGTTTCTAAAGGAAATGTCATTCACAAGTCAGTAAGGAAATGAACTTTTGGCATTGACACAAAGCCATGTAACCACAATGTAATAATAGTTGGTTCTCAAAATAAATTTAGTTCCTCATACTTACCATGATTATATATCTAGCACCATGAACTTTATTTTACAAGTGCATGCTGCAGTATATTTATAAGTCACCTGGGCCTGCCAAGTGAGTTTTTCACACAGGTAGTATCACCTAAGTCCTTACATTAGGCTCCTCTTGAAGTCCTGTTGTATTGGATGGAGTTTTCTTGTCTGTAACAGGCAGCTCTGGCCGGCGAGTGCATCAGTCTCTCTAGACTGCAGGGAGTGAGATGGTAATTTGGTTTTGTTGATGCTGGCAAGGCATGAGCCTGCATAAATGGCCATTTGATTCTAAAAGAACCTTGCTGTAATGAGATGGGTAGCTTAGTTCTATTTCAACTTAAAACTTCTCTCACTTAACTTTTTGCTTGACATACTTGAGGAATACGGTGGAAATCTATAATTAGGTGAAGACAGTTAAGAAATTTCTCCGTGAATGCTAGTCTACCGTTTGTCTTCATTACTAATTATACAGACGTTAACAGTATTTTTTTAATGAGGTATTTTGGGATTTTTTTCCCTCCTTGTAGTTAGACTGTAGTTTTAATATATTCAAAATGCACATAAATATGGAGGAGAAATTATCCAAGAAGAAAGTAGAATTTACACAAATGCTAATTAAGATTGTGTATCCTGAAAGGTAAAGCAAATCTTCAGTGATTAAAAGAATACCCAGAAGACATTCTAACTATGCAAAAATCTCTCTACATGAGCAAACATTTCATAATGTTTTTCATCACAAGTGGAAAGGTAAAATCTACCACCAGTCTTATCAGTAATTATTGCCAATAAATTCTTATCCCATCCCAGCTTTGCCAGAGAGAATGGAGGATGCTGACAGCACAGGGCCTGCATGCATGGAGGGAAGAGGGCCAGCTTAGGCCTCGGGCCCACCGGGTATACTTACTAGTCACCTGGCAAGTCTCTTCCTGCTGCCTCAGTGTCCTCATCTGTAAAATGGGCACGATAATCCTTACTCTGAGAGAGAGATGTTTGTGAGCATACTTGAGATCATGCAAATGAGCTTTGTAAGATATGAAACACTCACAAAATGTAAGGCACTATTATATGTTATAATAAGCAGAATGGGAAATGGCTTTAGATAACTATCCAGAAATTATTTCTCTTAGATTCTTATATCTTAGACTAAATTCCTATAAATGTATTCTAAGAATTACAGTCCTATAAAAAATGCCTTTTTTTAAAAATAGTTGAAACTAGAGGGGTAGGATCTGAGAGTAACTCTGTGACCGATTTGGAAGAATACTGCAAATGGTATTCCTCTCTTAGAAATACTGTAGTCACCAATCCCAGAGCTCCTCAAACTTAGTGAACAAGAAAATCTATTTTTTTTCCTTTGTTTCATATAATCTCCACTCTCATTCCAAGGAACTAGTGTTGCACAATGTAACACACATCAGAAAACTCTTAGAAAAACCTGTTATCATGTGGTTAAAATAACTAAATGTTTATGAACTGTGATGTGACTTTTGGGAGGGGGGTGTATAAATAGAATAAATACTTACATACCCAGCTGTTCCAAATTATTGAGTGGGCTGCGGGTGGTTCGGCTGGCATAGAATCAAGGTTCCCATTTCCCGCTTGTGTCTGTGCACGCAGAGGGCCTCAGCGGATCCTGGAAAGAGGCCGGCTGCGTGCCTTCCAGCACCAGCAGCAGCGGCTACTGGAGCTGGAGCGCCCCCAGCGACCAGTCCAACCCGTCCACGCCGTCGCCGCCGCTGTCGGCCGACAGCTTCAAGCCCTTCCGCAGCCCCGCGCAGCCGGACGATGGCATCGACGAGTCGGAAGCCAGCAACCTGCTCTTTGACGAGCCCATTCCCAGGAAAAGAAAGGTTGGTGTGTCCGGCGCCCAGTTTTCTGTTTTGACTTACGCGCAGGTGCTTTCTGTCCCCTTTGAAGGGCCTGAGTGAGCTTAGGAAGGGCTGCTGCGACCCACGCCCACTTTCCATAAACAGAAGCAGCTCGCGCGCTCCCCTTGAATGTTCTTTGATATTTCAAAATAAATTGTCATGATTAAAGACAATTAAAAATGACTAAAATATTGATCTGTTTCCTCAAAATACACACATGCCCCATGTGTGGTTAAACATTGCTAACCCAAGATTCAACCAGTGTTTGGAAGGTAGAAAATTGGACTTTAGGCTTGGTTTGGTATTAAGTCAATCTCTTTGTGGGACTCATTTTTTTCATATGTAAAATGTAATTTATGTCTTTTTCTCTTTTCTGCTTTAATCAGCCCTGAAGGGTTATTGGGAAGAATATCTTGTATCTCATTTTTATACAACCATATGTAAAATATACATGAAAGCTGACATACATGTCCATACTTACATATAGAAAATTACATATTTACTAAATAAAAAGGACAGCTAATTAATTGATTTAATAAATTAATTGATTGCACTTTTATTTAATCCTCCCAGCAGTTCTGTGTGGTAAGTAGTGTATTTCCGTCTTGCTATGAGCAAATTGAGAACAGGGAGAGTGTACATTTAACTGGCCCCTGTCAGGCAGGTTAGAAGGGGCTAGAGCCACCATTCAAACCAAATCTGCCTGAACCTAAAGCTCATATTCTTTTCATTCTCCTCAGGTGTATTGAAATTACTAAGTTAACGGACAATTTTTCAAAAATAATTTTATTTTATACAAAAAAAGTAATACTGCCACTAAATCTAGAAGATGTTAAAATCACCATGTAAACATGAAATTTATGTTATATATGAGTTTTTAAGTTTTCTATTGGTAGCCTCATTATTGATGACTATTCACAAACAAAAATCCAATGCAAAGCCCTAAGGACTGCTAGGCAACCTTTTTTCGTCCCCCAGTTCATTTTAAAGAGGAAAACAAAGAGATGGCATTGATCCAACACCTTCCCTCCCTGCATCTCTCAGCATCACTCAGCATGTGTAACAGTGGAGGTGGGACAAGGCATTGTCCTCCTGGGTGTGTCCACCTGTATAAGGGCCAACATTTTTGGCCCAGAGAAGAAGACATTAATGTAGTCCCCTGCCCTTCCCAGAGGCAATGACCTGTAGAGTTGCTGTTTCACACCAGTTCATCGGGCAGGGGGGCTGGAGTTATTCTGGCATCTTGTGGGTCCCCAGGGTTGCTGCCCAATCAGGGGGAGAGACTGGTACTTGTATCAGTGGGTACCTGCAGGCAGAACAGCAGTGTGGACCTGAAGTCTTGTCCTGTTGCTTCAGGCTGCACAGACTTTCTCTCTGGGGTTATCTGAATGTGTAGTCCTGATTCTCGCCAAGCATGGCCCAGTGTTGTGGCAAGGGCTCACATCACAGGCAACCCCAATGTTTTTAACGTGCATTGCTGAAAGCCTATCACAGCTTTGCATTTCTAATGTAGTGGCTGAGCCAAAATCACACTCTTGCATTACAATTAGGTTGCATTAGTCAGACTCATTAAAGGTCCACAAACTTTAACTAAATTAGGGGATAGGGTGATCACCAAAGAAAAAAAAGTGGCATTTATTTGAAGGGCACAGGTCTACTCCACAAGAGCTGGATAGTAGGAATGAATAAATGAATAAGAACTGCGTTTATCCTTCCTTCCTTATGACTTCTCCCTTTATTCAGGCTCTGGACTTCCCAAGGGTGATACCAGTAGGATGAAGCTCATGGCTACTAATTTTTAATGCATGATTTGTACACAGACCAAGTTGTTACCTTGGCCTTTTGAACTTAGAGTTACTTTGAATAGTGAAAATAACAAGAAAGTGAGACTGTTGCCATTCAGTTTTTATTTATTATTAATAAGTGAACCAATATTTACTGAGCATCAGGCAAAGTGCTTATTGCCCTAAGAATAAGGTATAGCTCCCTCCTTCAAGGTGTGGCAGGTGGGGTGGGTGGAGACTGATGTGTACAGAGGCAATGACAATTGTGAGTGACAAGTGCTGTGTCCGTGATGCGGTAGAACACAATAACCAAAATGCAGTTATTTTAGGGTTCTTTAAAAATCATGTTTCAGAAGCTTTCTAAGAGTTAATTTGCTTAAACCAGACACCATGTTCCAGTTGGTAGAACTTCCTGAGTTCATTATTTTCCTCTCTGTTCCCTTAAATTCATAATATCCATTTGAAACCATGAGTGATTGTGATGCTCACATGTTCTGTGGGGATTATTAGAGAACCTTCTAGATCAGTGTTTTCCAAACTCAAGTCTCAATCCACTAGTGGGTTGTGAATGAATTTAATGAGTTGTGAACAGCATTCTTTAATAGGACAGAATAAAGTGTATTGTACATCATAAGGGTAAGTACTGTTCCTTGATGTTTTTGTTTCAATTGTATATGTATGAGTGAGTGTATAGTATGAAAAACGTATTTCTTACTGTGGCTCATCGTCAAAAAAGTTTGGAAGCTTCTATTCTGTGTCAGAGAGAGATAACAAGACACATGGTAAACTAAGGTGCCCTGATTGGAAATCAAACACTCCACGTTCTTACCTCAGCTCTGCTGCCCTGAGAACCTAAGAAAATCATTTCACCTCTCTGATCATCAGCTTCTTCATCTGGAAAACAGGCAAACAGGTATTATTACACCTCTCTCAGCACAATCATGAAGATTGAATGTGATCGTAAGTACTAGAATGTGGCGACATTTTCATAGACAGTTTAGGACCTCTGAGCCAAGGAGGAGGGGCCTTGCCTATATCTGACTATGAAGCAGTGATCATGATCTTCCTCCTCATTGTGGAAGCTATCATATCTCTTCGCCCACCTCCCCACACATACACACACAGAGACACCCACTCCCACCTCTTATGAAGATCCATGCTCCCCTTATGTAAAGATGAGAATGTGAGGCGCATTGCATAGACAAGACATTGTCTCTTACTATCAGTAGTGAGGAAGGATTGCTGCTAATCACTATATTTGCTTATTTAGTTACAGTTTACCAAATGCTTTTAAATGCAGCATTTCATTTAATCATCACCAAAATCCATATTCCTGTCCCCATATTGCAGAACAGGGTCATTGAGGTTATGTGAATTGTCCAACGTTGTGTAACTTATCTCTGTCGCAGAGATAAGATCAGCTTAGCTGAAGGAGCAAAGAGGAAACTCTCCTCAGGCAAGTTAATTCAGAGAATCCACATTTCTCTCTGCCCACAGAGGAGGGTAACATGGAGGGAAACTGATCAGACATAGCTACAGCCAACACTCCATGGCAGGTGGGAGCAGGGTGCAGAAGGTTCAGAAAGAAATTGAGAGCTGAGACAGGAACTCCAGGCTGTCTGCTGGAGGGCTCACTTGCTACGTGAAGCATCCATCACCCTTAAGAGAACCTGGGGCCAAAGCAGGTGAGAACGTGAGAAAGGAAGTGAAAGCCTTCTCCTCCCAACTTTGGAGGTCGGCTGGACAACTTTGTCAAGCCCAGTTCTTGCAGAATTTTTCCTCGGGGGATTTCAAGACGGACTGACAGAACTTCCAAGCTCAGAGAAAACCCCAGTTGAGTGAGCCAGGACGCTGCCTTTGGGGAGGTGCAGTTCCCATCATGACCACAAGGTGATGCAGTGACCCTAAATACAGCCACTCTGGTGTCAGTGGGCGAAATGAATTTTGTGGAAGGCCAAGGGTTAACCATCACTTCCACAAGATCCCTAGAAAATCAAGAAATGCTGATAAGTAATTATTGGTGTGCTCTTTACCATGCCAGATTTCTGATTCTATCAGATTCTGGATTCTATGTACTCTGAAATTGGCATGATAGCTCCAGTACTTATGTGACCTTAAGCAAGTCACTTGGCCTCTCTCAGTTCCCTCATAGGTAAGACATGGACAATGGTGGCACCATATTGATGTGGCTGTTATGAAGATTATTTGGGAGGACATGTGAAGAGCAATAAATGTTAGCTGCTGATACTTTCCTTTTTTTTTGGACCCATTTGGTGACTGCCTGAATGGGAAATCTGAGAAGCATGGGCGTGGAGAGAAGCGGGTGCTTGCCTCCACCCTCCACCCTCCACCCTGACCCACATCGACTGTGCCAACGCCACAGTGGCTCAGGACGACTCTTGACCCCCCCAGCCAGCCTGTGCTCATTTGGGCGTGCATCGAGAGATCCCCGTAAAATGCATTGGATGAGCGCAGCAGTGACAATAGCAGAAATTGGGGGCATACAAGGAAACCTGACTCAGGACTCCACATTTTTCAGAACATCAGCAGCAACACCTCAAGGGCAATTACTAAATTCCAGCCTTCATCCTTTTCATTTACTTCACAAGTGTTTTGACCACGAACAGTTTTTACCTGTATACTGGGGAGAACCGCAAGTCAGAGAAGAAAGCACCGAGTTAACATAAGGTGCTTCAGGAATAGTCGTTCAGTAGTAAACAATGAATTAATCATTTGCTCCACTCTGCATTTTCCATCCTTCAGAACCGAAAAGCAATGAATCACTTTAAATTGTGAATGACTGCTCCGAAAAGAAAACAAACTCGTAAAGCCCACACGAATAAGCATGTTGCCAGTCTCTCCGCTGACTTAATTCCTAACCCACTAATTTTGAGCAGAATGCCTCCTGCAAGAGCTGCGTCTCCAGAAATAGACCCATCTGTTAGAACTGCTGGGGGGGGGGGGCGGGGCGGTGCTCAGAACAGCAGCTTGGGTCAACTGCACTGATTTCATGGTGATGATGACACAGCATTGTCAGCCAAGCAAGGGAGCTGATTGGCCTCGTAGAGAGGACTGAGGGTAGAGAAGAGAAAAATCGAGGCAACTTAGCAACAGGATCTTAGAATAACCTTCCATGCGATTTGTAGGTACTAGGACATTGGTGTTCGAAGGAGTTCAGAATCGTCTAGCCCAGTCTCAACCTTTCCAAATTAGAGAACTACTCAGTCATGTTTACAAATGTGCAGGTGTCCCTAGATATGAGATGTACTTTGAGAATTCATCGATTGAGAAAATACAGCATGACTAGGGATTTCTGTTAATTCAGGAATCCTTTTGTTGTTACAGAAATGATTTTAAATCAACTTAGGTATAATTTTTCGCACAATAAAATGAGCTCATTTTAAGTGTACAGTTCCATGAATTTTGACTAATGTTTCTACCTGAATAATCACCACTCTAATCAAGGCCAGCACTCCTTGGTCCCCTCTGCAGTCAGAGGCGCTCCCCACCCCAAATGATAACCACTGATCTGACTTCCATCACTATAGATTAATGTTGCCCATCATAGAACTTCAAGTAAATCGAATCATACAGTGTGTATTTTTGGTGTACAAAATACCAAGTGTTGGCAACAGGAACTCTCATTCATTGCTGGTGGAAATGTAAATCGGTACAACCACTTTGTAAAACAATTTGGCAGTTTCTTACAAAGTTAAATATATGCTTACCATATGACCCAGAAATTCCACTCTTAGGTATATATTTACCTAAGAGATAAGAAAACACATGTCCACAAAAAGACTTGCAGACAAATGTTTATAACAGCTTTATTCATTATCCCCCAATCTGGAAGTGACCCAAATGTCCATCAGCAGGTAGCTGGATAAGCAAATGTGGTCTGTTCGTACAATGGACTACTATACCACCATAAAAGGGAACAAACCACTGGCACACGAAACAATCAATGAATCTCAAAAACATTATGCTGCGGGAAAAAAGCCAGGCACAAGAGAGTAAATTCTGTGTTATCCCTTTTATAAAAATATATTTGTTATTTTTCTATTTACTTTTCACTACAGCATCTATACACAGTTCATATGGGTGAGAGAATTTTAATCTATGTTTGATACACATTTGAATTCGCCCATTACTTAGCCCCACACATCTTGAAGATCCAAAACCTCTAATCTTGTTCAGTCCTCTCATTTTACAAGTAAAGACATAAAGCCCAACGAGATAACAGGTGTAAGGTTGCTTTCTCAGTTAAGGAAAGAACCGGAACCCCTACCAGCTTCTAGGCAGTTACTCATTTTTAAATACACCAGTTCGTTTATTAATCTCTTGGCACTGCCGAGGGTCTGAATAGAGCTCTTGATCCTGAAAGAGCCATTAGAGCCTCTGCCAGGGGATGTGAGTTCCCATGGGACAGGCTGGGGACATATGTGTAATGCAGCTAACTCATCTGCACAGAGTAATTGGACCTTCTTTGTCCTTCAAGGACCTTGTCCTCTCTGGGGAGATCTGGATGTATAAGCATCCACCCCTACTCCAACACACACACGTACATGCATGTACACATACCCCAATTGCTATACCGAAAAAAAAAAATTGAAGCTCTTTCTCAAGTGCTTTAGAACATGATATTAACCCCAGGCTGCTGTGTGATAAAGTGATGTTCATGTACCTACCTTCTGGGATATAGCTTTAAGTGGACGTATATGGTATAGGCATGTTATATAATTCTTCAAAATCTAGCCACGTTTCCACTCTTAAAACTAAAGGTAACCTTCAGCGGTCATCTTGTCCATCCTTAATATCAGTCTGGGTGCTGTCAGAAAGACAGAAGGTACTCCATATATTCCAAGCATGAAACCATTTGAAAAGGATCGAGGCTTGCCGTCAGAAGGGCACGCAGAGAGAAGATCACGGAAGCCTTGGCCAGAGATCTCAGCCTGTAGCCCCAGAGCAGTTGCTCTCAGAGACAGCCCAGAAGCTGCTGCAAAAGTGAAGAATCTCTGCCAAGCACTGTGGCCCACAGCGCGAAGTTGGGTGACTCTGAAGAGCTTGGCTGGGAGCTGCCATGCATCTCCCACTGGGCATCTGTGAGACACCCCGAGTCTGCCTGCAGCTGCTTGCTACTGCCCAGGGCTTCAGCTCCTGGGGTGGTGTGAATGTTAAAAAAAAGGTAAATGTGTGGAAGTTCCCAGCACAGGGCCAGGCACAGACTGGCTCCCAATCAACGGTGGCCTCTTTCTACGCTCCCTCTGCCCCCTCTGCTTTACATGAAGAAGACCATTCTGTTAGACTTGAAGTCTTTGCTGACGTTGGCTTTGGTGTTCAGAGTGCTTTCCATTAGGGGTGAATTTTCAGCTGTTGTTCCATGTGCTTGCGGACATTCCGGCTTTGTGAACATCTGTTAGAGCCATGAGGAGAAGCCAGGGTTGAAGCACAGATGGGCCCGTTCAGACTTGGCTGCTGCGACTCTGCCAGCAGCTTTGCTTGGTTTGGCTTCCTTGGGCGAGCTTGGACCCATGTGGCAATCTGGGCGTTGTTTATTTAGCTATTTTTTCATGTTCTCCTCCTCCCATGGCTTGCTTTCCTTTAGTGTAACAGCAAGTAGTCTGTCTGTGGACAAAGGATTTGTTTCAACTGGAGGTAGTTAGGGGACTTTGAAAAGTTAAACTAAACTACCACTTCATGGGCGGGTCTCATGCTTTGATGCAAGAACATCCTTGGCCTGTGTAGAGAGAAGCTGCTTGATTTCGTTAAAGTTGAGATAACCCTGCTAGTATACTTTTATTCCCAAAGTTAGTCAAGCAATATTAATCAAGTCAGTATTTCTTAAAGAAATAACTTTTTAAAGTTAAAAATAAGATAATTTTTAAATTTGGAAATTAACATAAATGCCACTCTGCAGTATTTCTACCATGCAGTGATATATTTTTCTTTGCATTCCTTATTTCTCCCCAAAAAAGATAATGTTACTCGTATTCTTTTATAACCTGCTTTTCTCCTTTATCAGTCAAGGTCCTGGCAGGGAGCAGGTGGCACACTCCAGTGGAGTGCTTGAGAAGAGTTTAATGAAGAGACCCTTTGCAAAGGTATAGACAGGGTAGGTGTGAGCAGTAGGGGTGGTGCAGTGTACCCCAGGGCCTAACAACCAGGGAAGGCTGTTACCACTCCTAAGCCTGAAGAGGTAAGTCAAGAGAGGGCTTTCCAGTACCCAGAATGTTACTGGGATTCTGGAAATATAGCCATGGGGGAGGTCACCCAACAGAAATGGTGGCTTTCAGAGGAGAAATGTAGCCACTGCTCACTTCAGGCCTAGCAGAAAGCAGGTCAGGAGGAATCAATACTCTCCTGCTTTCCAATCTCTTCTGCCTACCAGCCTCCTGTCGGTGCCTCCCTTTGGCCAAATCCAACCATAAATCCATGGGCAAGGGGACTTATGGATGCGGTGCATAAAGGTCAACTCCTGGGGTGCTGAGCCTGGCGCAGAAAGGGGCGGTGTGGACCTATAGGGTCAGATAGAGTTCTCAGCCATTCCCTTTATAGATGGGAACTTTTCACGTCAAAGCAGCTTTTCTTACAATTTCATTTTTAAGGTTGCTTAATATTTAGTTACATGAAATTAATCGAACCAATCCCCTATTGTCATCCTCGAGGTTATTTCTAGTTTGTCTGTGGTCTAAAAACATCAGTGTGATGAATACCTTTATACATATATCTTTGCAGGCATTTTACATTATTTTCTTTGGGTAGATTCGTAAAAGTTGAATTGTCAAAGTTATAGGCATTTCAGAAGGTTTTAATCTGTATTGCCCCCAAATTTAGTAATGAAAGTTATCTTTGCATGAGTAGATTACAAGGGCAGAGCTCTGATAGGTTGTTATTAAATAGGGTAATAAATGTGAGATGTCTTATTCAAAAGGAATGTCGAAAGGAAGAGGTAGAGTAGAAAGCAGAGCTTCCCCGCTGTGAAAGATTTTTGGGAGTGCCGCCTCCCAAAAACAGTCTATGGTCTGTCCACTGTATGTAATTATGTTTCTGAGTCACCATTTGCAACTACTTTGCAAATCAACAGGAACTTTCTCTGGCTGTACCTCTAGAATGCAATGTTGCCTTCTTATTGCTTATGCTAATGACCCAAGTCATCAAAAATTGGACAGTAGTTTCTCCTGTAGCAGATTTTCCATTCTCTTCTGGTGAATTTAGACCTTCTTCAAGTAGCTACCAGTACACGTTATGTAAGGTTGGAAGAGAAATGTACTATATGGAGTGAAGGGGAAAACCGTCTATAATTCAGTCCCTGTCACGCAGAGCATCACCGTGGACCTTCCCTGAGAAGTTAATTTACAGCCAGGTAAGATAAACAAGTGTTAATCGTGCTGGGAAATATAAATTCTATGGAACAAGCGTTCTTTGAACAGAGCATCATTTACTAAGCGAATTTCACAAAATGCTTAAATAAAGTGAGGTGTCTCAAATATGGCTTAATTATCTCTTTAGGCCCCTAAACACAACTTCCCTGAGGTTGAGCATAACAAATGCTTATTGACCCAGACACTGTTCAGTCACCGGGAAAGCACGCTGGGCAAGAAGTCAGGGTTCCTGCTCTTAAAATGCACACCATGCTATAACAAAAACTACTTAGTCTATCCCCAACTGGCCTCTTGAAAACCCAGCAAAAGAGAAAAAGAAGGAAAAAAAAGGAGGCAAAGTTCATCATATTTCTTCATATCCATTACCTGATTTTCTTTGGGCAACAGATTTCTTCTGGAGCCCTTAGCAGGGGCTCAAGGAAGGTTACGTGTGATTGAGGAGGAGATAAACAATCGCAGTTAGTAGTGATACTAACTCCAAAGGACTTAGAGGACATTGGTCAGCTTCACTGCATTTGGGGGCTTGAGAATTCTTCATCATCTACTTGAACTAATGAACGAGAACTAAGGAAAGGAGTTGAACCAGTGACATTCATTTTTCTATAATTAGGACCAAGCTTTACTACTTATCAGCTTAAAAAAAACCAAACGCTTGATGTATTATTACAAGGATGAGGAACAGTAATCTTATAAATAATACTTGTTATGGCACAAAAATACCACTGTGATTGTCATCTCCTAAAACAATCAGCAATTTGAGGCCTTAAAAAATTCCTGATGTAGAAGGAATTTGGCTTTATATTTTATGTAAAAAAATATTGATTATGAAAGCCTACATCTGCCTGGTAAGAACCATCAAATGACACTGGGTAAGTCTCATGACTTTTTGGGATTGTATTTCCCGTCACGCATATGGAAATAGTATCCTGTGCTTTGCCCGTTCCTTCCCCACTCTCTAAGGCAACCATGTCATCCTTCTCAGGTCTCCTCAAACCTCACGCACAGCCTCCCCTCCTTGTCCTCGGCTTTGACCTCACTTCCTACCTCCCTGGAAAATTAGAAGCATGTGTACAGGACGCCTTTTTCTCCTTCTGCACCAAATCAGCAAACTAACGGCATCTGCAGCCACCAGCTGGTTTCCGTCTTCTAGTAGGGAACCGTCCTGTCTCATCCAAGGCCGCCCCTCCACCTGTGCCGTGGGCGTGAGCGCTGCTTCCCTCCTGCCTCCCAAAGAACCTGTAGTTCCCATCAGCGTCTCTACTGCACCCTCGGCTGCTGCCTGTCTGCAGTCGTTCCCATCAGCATAAAAACTTCCTTGAGTATCACTCATCTTTATAAACCCTCCTTGGCTGCTCCTACATCAGCAAAACTTCTTGAAAACGTTGGCACGTACTCTCTCCATTTCCTTACATCCCACTTCCTCTTCAGTCCCTGCCGGTCTGACTTCCGTTCTCGCCACTCTAGGAGACTTGCTGCCGTCTGGGCCACCAGCAGCCTCTGTATACTGAACCCAAGGGGCACGTCCCAGTCATCAGTGCAGTTGGTCACATCTTCCTTCCTAAAACACTTTCTTCTGTTTGTGATTTTAATCCCACACTGTCCTGAATACTTCTGACTGCTCCTTCTCAATCTCCAATGTAAAATATTGGATGCCGCAGTGTCCTGGGCCCTCTAATCATCTCTAGCTACATTTTTCCCTAGATGGTCTCATCTGAAGCCCATGATGTCTTAAATGCTCCTTCAGCTCCTAACTCCAAATTTATATCTCTAGCCTGACTTTCCTTGATTCTACACTCATGTATCCAGTGTCCTGCTTGCTACCTCCTTTTGATATGTGATAGGTATCTCAAAATTAACATAACCAAAATAGAACCACAGTTCACCCAGTCATTCAAACCTAAAGCATAGAAGTCATTTTTAATACTAATTCTTTTATCATTCTTCATATTCAACCCAATTTAATATGGATCTGCCTCCAATTATGTCTGGAATGTGTCTACTTTTCTCCATCCTTGCTGCCCAAACCTTCTAAGCCACCATCTCCTCTAACCGGCAGTATCATCTACACTGGTGACCTTATTTGCTCTCTTCCCCAAAACAAGTAATATGTTTTAAAAACCTAAATTGTATAGTGTCACTCCCTTCCTTCAGTAACTTCTCTTTTATTTTAGGATAAAATCGAAATTCTTTACCTACAAACCCCACATGGTCTGGCCCTGCTTTTCCACCTTGTCTCAGAAAGATCACTCCCTCCCTCATTTCACCCTGAACACACGGTCTTTCTTTCTGGCCCTCCAATGTGCCACACTCTTTCTCATCTTCAGGCCTTTGCATTGAACTCTTCACTCTATTTGCAATACTCTAGCTCTTAACTTGGCTGACTCCTTTTGCAACCTTCAGGTCCCAGCTGCAAAGTCACCTTCTAGGGGCCTCATGCCATATCTGAAATGGTCGTCATTAGAATTTCTACCTCTCCCCAAAAAGAATTTCAGTTTCTTGAGAGCAGCCACTTTTCTTTTTTTGTTCTCTATCCCCAGCATCTAGTGTTCCTTGCTAAATATATATTTAGTTTAATGAATGAAAGAATATCATCAGCACAAGGGTTAGGAATGAACCAAAAAGTGTTTTCATCTATCATGACTTCATTTCCAGACAGATGCTTGGACTATCAGGTACCTGTAATTCTAGTCTGAGTCATTAATTCCCTTAAGTGGAAGATATTTTCTATACTATAATTCCTCTATTTGAAAAATGGGCAGAAAGCATTCCTAGTGTAAGGATTTGTTCATTAATATTTTCCATGGTTTGATAGGGTTGGTTTGTCCCCACCAAGTCGCAGGTTGAAATTTGATCTCCAGTGTGGTGGTGTTGGGAGGATCCACCCTCCCTGGTAATGAGTGAGTTCTTGCTCTCATGGGACTAGATTGGTTCTCTTGCGGTGAGGGGAATGGATTAGTTCCCAGGAGAGTGGGTTGTCATAAAGCTAGGATGCCCCCTTAGGTTTCGTTCCCCTTCACACATTCCTGCTTCCCCTTTGCTGTCCTCCACCATGATTTGACTCACCCAGAAGCCCTCACCAGAAAGCAAGCAGATGCGGGCACCATGCTTCTTACACAGTATACAGCCTGCAGAACCCGGAGCTCAATAAACCTCTTTCCTTTACAAGGTACTCAGCCTCAGGTATTCCTTTATGGCAACCAAAATGGCCTAAGATAATAGTGTTAAGTTATATGCTTTAAATAAAATAATGCTTTGAATTAAAAATATCAAGCAGGGTTCCTTTTTGTGAAGCTTGGAGGTTGGGGATGGGACTTAATCACCCTTTCTGGCTCGTCTTACATCCTTTGTATTTAGATTAGTGGCCCAAGGAGATCAGGGAGCCTGAAACCTATGAGCTGTCTCCTTAGAATAAACTCACACTCACCAGGATCATATATTATAAAGTCTCTTAATGACATCCTTGTTTCTCAAATTCTTCACATCCCTCAAAGAGCTTCAGCTCTAGCTCCTTGTAGCTCCGGCTCCTACAGCTCAACGTCGCACATTGCGGGGGAGCATCGCTGAGCCGAGAGTGTGGTGTCAGGTGCTGCAGGAGGAACAGCTAGGCTGCTGTCCCTGCAAATGCCAGAGCCCTGGCAGAGCCTCTGGGACACAGCAGGCCACCGGGCTCACAAAGCTCACAGGAACGGTGGGCTCTTTCCATTGTCTTTGGTCTGTTCTAGCAGACTGCAGCAGTGTGCTGCCAGGCCCTGTCCTTTGCTTTCCATGCTAAAAGCGACCATTCACCAATACACAGACACTCCTTAATTCTGGAAGCTTCCAAGTGCCTTCTTCAATTCAGAAACCTAGAGAAAGTCTTCAGTAGGAGTGGCCATCTGGATAAGTCATCTGGATGCTGATACCAACAGTAATAGCCAGATGAGTCGCCTTCTAAATGAGTAAACGATTGCTTTGGAGAACTGGGAGTATGATGGTGGGAACTTCAAGTACTCAATGGCAGAAATCCTAGTAGACCCGTAAACCAAGCTACATCAGTTCCATCAGTTCAGGGAAGGTGCCGCCGCTGCTGTGTGTTGGTCAGGGTAGGCTTACTGTCAGAACAACCCATTTCCAAACCTCAGTAGCTTAAATGCAGTAAAGGTGTATTTATTTCTCATGTCACAATCCAGTCGGGTCAGTGGGGATGGGGAAGGAGGTGGGGTGTCTCTACTCCAAACAGCTCTCCAGGGACCCAGGCTCCTCCTCCTGCTGTGGGGGTTCTTACCCTGGAGTCCACAGATCCCCAAAGGGATGTACAGAATTCAGGGGGTCTGTGAACTTGGATGGGGGAAAAAAAGTATATCCTTACTGTCACCAACCTTTTAACTGTAATTTAACGTTTCCTGCAATTATGATTGAAGGCATCAATCTGTGATAATAATAGCACCACCTATGACTTTAATCCCAATAGAAATCATAGATATTTCATATCACATAATTTTAGTAGCTATCATGAAATATCATTTATGTTTAACACTACTTTGAAATTATGATAGTAGACCCACTTCAAGATCTTGTTATTTTGTCTGAGAGTACACATATTGCCATTTCACAAAATATTATTAATGTTATAACTGTATTTCAATACTTTTCTTTGTAATTTATGTATTTTAAACATTAAAAACTCTATTCTGAGCAAGGGTCCATAGGCTTCACCAGACTTCCACAAGGGTTCATGGCAAACAAAAGATTAAGAACCCCTGATCTAGTGGTTCTGCTGCCCCCTCAATCCTTGGGTGCCCTTTGCCATCTAGTCAACAGAAGGGGCTGGGTGGGGGGTGACATTGGGAAGTAGTTTAGGGTGAGGCTTTGGAGGAATGTCCCTTCTGCTCACATTCCATGGGCCATAATTCAATCACATGAGCCCACTTGACTGCAAAAAGGCTGGGAAATGAGGTCTATCCATGTGCTCAGGAGAAAAAGGATATGGGGCTTAGTGAATACATGGAAGGGACTGTCACCAAGCCCAAGGGAACAGTCATCAAAGAGATGGCATCCGAATGACAAGGGACCTCCCTGGAGAAAACTCGTTCCCTATAAAATTCACTGCAGGAAGCATAATCATAATGATACCATAATGGCTGCTATTGGCTGAGTGATTGCTCCTGTCTACATTCTGCTGATTCACTTCCATGACCTCCTTTAATCCTCATAATAACCCTATATGAGACAGTTACTATTATTGTTCCTACTTTATAAATAAGAGCACTGAGGACCTGATAAATAAGTCCTAAATCAGTGCTCTTGATCGTAGTGCTGGACTGTTTTGGAAAATACCAGGACCCTCATTGAAGAAGGTAGAATTATGTACTGGTGGAGAGGATGGTTTCTAGAGCCAGCCTCCCTGGATTCCTATTCCAGTGTTGCCAGCAGCCAGTTCATTGACGGGATGCTCTTTAGTGAAGCTCTCTGTGCACTGGTAAAATGGAGATTAATAATAGCACCTGTCTCTTAGGATTAAATGACATAAACACCTAAAACAGCACCTGGCACATAGTGAACACTCCCAGTGGATGTTAGCCACTGTGTTTACAGTCTAAAGGGCATGAATGTGATCTGGAATATTCCAGCAGAGCTCAGTTCTCATGAAGGATGTGGGAAAATATCTGAGGTCACCAAGATACTCACCAGCCTGGGGGGGCAGCCCTAGACCAGTGTGCTGAGTTATAGTCAAGAGATGGGAAGCTGTTACTTTTCTAATGAAGGAAAAAGTATGTTGTGATGACAGAAAGAAAATATTGAGAGAAAATAGTTTTCATGTTAATGTAACTTACTCACCCCTTTATAGAACTCCATGAAGGTGATGTTCAAATGCCTCTGGAAAAACTGTGGGAAGGTGCTGAGCACTGCGGCGGGTATCCAGAAACACATCCGGACCATCCATCTTGGGTGAGACGTCCCTCCCTTCACAGCTGCTTGTAGTGTCTGTTAGTTCAGTCTGGGGCCACCCGGACTCAGAAATTGCACACCTCACTGTGCCTTGAAAGTTCTGGCTGCTAGGATGGCTTGGTCTTGCTAATCTCTAGAAAGATGGCCCTGCAGATAATATAGCCCACTGTGGCACAGCAGAAACAACAAGGACTTAACATCGTAAAGCCTCCCAAGTTTACTTACTGAGTCACTGCTCTGAGCCCATTTCCCTCTGAAAATGAATAATAATGTCAGCTCTGCAGGGTCACGTGTGAAGGTCAAAGACAAAAGTGAGAGATACTTGTAAAGTAGAAAACACTAGGGTAGGGGTTCCCCACCTGGAATCTGTGGTTGGACTTCAAGAGGTCCTTGAACCCCCTGAAATTATCTGTAAAATGAAATGTGCATTTCTTTTTCCCATGGAGAATATTCATGACTTTGAGCCTCAAAGGCATATATAGCCTAAAAAGTGTTGAAGAATCATACCAATCAATTCTGCTGCTGCTGTTCTTATAAATCCTGATGATCTGGTTCGATCCCTTTCTGTTGCTTAAATAAGCCCTTTATTTGTAAAAATCTACACTTTTGCTTGTATAACAACATTTCTAAAGGAAAGATAAAATGAATCTTTAGGAGCCACGGTGGTTAGGGGTCACCCCAGGGGGCAGTGATGGTCCAGCAGTCTTGTGCTGTCACCCTAAGTCTTTCTCGTCCAGGTTGCTGGGACTTAGAAGGGACCTTGAGAAGCCATAAGCCATCACCAGTGTTCATAGGCAAACACAAATGCATGACCAAGCACTCGCATGCTTGGACACAGAAGAGTCCTTTCAGCAAGGTAAGTGTAGAAAAATAAAACGAAATAGTCACTTTACCCAGCAAGGGAGAAATTTAGGAAATGCATCGTCCATAACAAATGGTATAGGCAGAAGGTAAAAGGAGGTTCTAAGATGATGTTGCTAATCTGTGAGGGTTGCTTTATCAGTAACTGGAGAGAAACAGGGATCTACCTCTCTAACCCTTCAGGCTGATATTTGGGGATACACCAGAGCCTTCCAGAGCACCCAGAAGGTCACCAAGGACTGGAATGTGGCCCAGCAAGGCTGGGCTTCTGCTCCCCTAGCCAGAGGGTCCACCTTCATGTCTAAGAAATACCACGTTGAAATACCTGCAGGCAGAACACCCTCATTCCTGTTCCTCAAACCTTCAGTGAAGGAAAGCATGTGGTGTCTCCCCTCAAATCTCATTGTCCACACAATTCACAATGTAAACTGCTCAGTTATTTTAAGGTTTCGAAAGAACTTCCCAGAGATATAGCCAAGAGGTAGAGTATTTGTTTTAAAGTGTTCCTGCCCAGAAAATTGCATCCTATTCAGCCCCACTCAGAGGCACATACTGTATATGTGCATTTATAGACTGTAAGTGGCGTCACGTGATTTTCCTCTGAGCTCCCGGGGTGCTCTCACAGTGGGTGGAATTCAAAATGCAGGCACTTTATTTGCTTCCCTAAGACCCCCTTTTTACTGATGTGCTTTTAGAATTGCCTTGGTGAATTATGGTTCACAGCCCTGCAAGCCACCATGCAGGAACAGGCCTGGCTTAGCAGGACTGCACAAGCAATCTATGTTTATGAAGCCCGGGGCCTGAGCTCTGTCATGGACTGGAAGAGAGAACGTGCCTCTGCCTTAATCCCTGAGCTCAATTGCACGATTCTAGGATGATGGGACATTTTTAATGAGTATTGGCTGTTGGGGGGGAGGTGAGGAGGGAAGCATATCAAAGCCCAAAGAAGACACATCCTTGTATCTGATGTAGCTTCAGTGTGTACCTTGCCAGTATAAAAAGTACACTGTTTTTCTCTTAAATCTCACTCCATTCTTGTATACCAGGGGCTGGTCCTGACTTCCCCCCATATAGGACACACAGTTTTCCCCAGGCCTGTGTGTCTATTAGTAGCACTTGGCAGCCAGCAGCAACTCAGCCAGCCTTTAACTGGAAAGGAAGTGGGGACAGGAATAGAACAGACGCTCATTCTTCGTCCCACTCTCTGGGGTCTTTAATGGTATGCTGGCCTGCAAGCCAAGGCCGCCGGACCTGATATGGTACAGAGACACCTCCCCAGATGCCTCAGCCTGAGAGCCCTGAGAACTCAGGGGAAATGGAACTAGGCTGAGACAAGCCAGAAAGGCCTGGGGAGACGCAGGAGGTGGATTTTTATTTTAGGTTCTACATATAGGATCATTAATCGGGAGAAATTTGTTCTGAGTCAGTGATCTGCTGCTGCCACTGGATGCACCCATGACCAGGTTGTTAGAT